>JAFFST010028127.1:3285-18484 GCA_022414735.1 Noturus placidus
ATACAGTAAGTTGGTGGGCCTCATAATGCAAATATGTAAGCAATATATACAGTTGGAATCAAAATTAATTTTGAATTCAACTGTGTGTAAATAAATATATACAATGAAAAATGAGAAGGCTTCAAACATGGCGACCCACATCACTGCATTGTAGTTTTTTTTTTCAGTTTTTTTACATTTAATAATAACAGCCTGATCTTTTCTGTTAAGTGATTACTTCTAAGACATTAATGCTTATTGTGTTCATTTGTTCCCTTTAGGATACTGGAGCACTTTAACACCAGCCCTGAGGAATACTCTGTCATTTTCACTCCTGGCTGCACAGCAGCTCTTAAATTAGTGGCTGACTCTTTTCCTTGGATGTCTGCTTCTGATGAACATTCAGGAAGTCGATTCTGCTACCTCACTGACAATCACACATCAGTAGTGGGCATTCGGGGGGTAACTGAACCTCAAGGAGTGGGAACAGTGCCTGTCTTTCCTCAAGAAATAGAAGCAAGAGCCAAAATTAGCCAAGTCACAGTGAATACACAGGATGAATGCTTGGTGGCACATCTTTTCTGTTTTCCTGCCCAGAGCAATTTTTCTGGGCGGAAATATCCACTGCGCTATGTGAGAGGGATTCAATGTCAGCAGCTCTACCCAGCGTGTGAGCACAAAGGTCGATGGTTTGTTCTGCTGGATGCTTCTGGATTTGTTGGCTGCTCACCATTGGACCTGAAGCAACACCCAGCTGACTTTGTGCCCATCTCTTTCTATAAAATGTTTGGATTCCCCACTGGACTTGGAGCTCTGCTGGTGAGGAATGAAGTAGCTGAGCTGTTGAAAAAGAAGTATTTTGGTGGAGGGACAGCAGCAGCTTATCTGGTGGGAGAGGACTACTTTGTACCAAAGTCTGACATAGTTAGCCGGTACTCTGCACTACAAAGCTCCCTTTTCTATTTCAGGAAATATTTAATTGACTTGTTAGTAATTGGTAGCTCAATATTCCTTTATTTGTGTTTGGTTGTGTTTAGATTTGAAGATGGAACTATTTCATTCCTTGATATTATTTCCCTCCACCATGGGTTTGATGCTCTGCACAGACTGACTGGTATGAAAGTCACTTCTTAATTCTTTTAAAACAACAATGCTATTTAAATTAAAACGAACTACATTATTGGTGCATTTATTCTCCACAGGAAGCATGATGAACATACAGCTTCACACATTTGGCCTAGCTCATTATACCTACATCATACTGTCTTGCCTGTGCCATAGCAATGCACAACCTGTGGCTCAGATCTATTGTGACAGTGAGTTTGAGAATGCAACAGATCAGGGTGCAATCCTCAACTTCAACTTGCTGGACTGTTATGGCCAAGTGATCGGATATTACCAGGTAAAACATCTATGAAAAGTAACACAAAAGTATCTTAGAGCTCTAACTTCTAGGAATTTTATACAAAAAAAAAATTCCCAGGATTCAGAATTTACAATTACTTTTCTTGCAATAGGCAGATTTCAGACCTGTGGTTAAAAAGCCACTCTTGTTTTTCCCCTCAGGTGGACAAAATGGCCTGTCTGTTCAATATTCATTTGCGCACAGGCTGTTTCTGTAATACAGGGGCCTGTCAGGCATATCTAGGCATCAGCAACCAAGTGGTAAAGAGTAACTTGCAGGTCAGTGAGATTCATGCTTTTCTTGCATGGTGTATGAAAAATGAAATGTTCCTTCAATCACAATTTACATATACAACTAATATTGGCACCCTTGTTAAATATGAGCTTTTGTTATGTTAAAAAAGCTTATCTTTTGTTAAAAAATTCTCTGCTCTCAAGGATATCAAACACAGTGTGCAACAATTTCTGGCACCCTTTTGGTCAATACTTTGTGAGACCATTCCTCCATGCAGAATTTCTCCAAATCCTTAAAATTTATGGTCCACCCTGGTGGACTCTCCTCTTCAGTTCACCCCACAGGTTTTCTTTAGGTTTCACTTCAGAGGACCATAAACCATTTTTGTGTTGATTTTGATGTATGTTTTAGATCATAGTCCTGCTGGAAGATCCAACCACAGACCATTTTAAGCTTTCAGGCTGAGGCAGTCAGGTTTTCATTTAATATCTGTTGATATTTGATCGTCTATGATACTATGCGTCCTAACAAAATGTCCAGGTCCTCTTTCAGAAAAACAGCCCAAAAACATTAAAGATCCACCACCATATTTAATCGTGGGCATGAGGCACTTTTCCATATGGCTACCTCTCTGTGTGCTAAAACCACCTCTGGTGTTTATTGATAAAAAGCTCTATTTTGGTTTTATCTGACCATAGAACCCGATCCAATTTGAAGTTCCAGTAGTGTCTGGCAAACTGAAGATACTTGAGTTTGGTTTTGGATGAGCGTAGAGCCTTTAAAAAAGAAAAAAACCTTTCCAAACAACCAGTGGTGATGTAGGTGACTTTGGATTGTAGTTTTGGAGACAACTAACTTCTGCAATTCTCTCAAGATCCTTGGAGACGTTTTGGCCACTAGAACCATCCTTGTCACAGTGCGTTGAGACAATATAAATATGCGTCCAATTTCAGTTTGATTCATAATGTTTCCAGTTGACTGGAACTTCTTAATTCTTGCCCTGATGATGGAAATAGGCATATTCAATGCTTGTGCTATTTTCTTATAGCCACTTCCCATTTGGTGAAGCTCAACAATGTTTTGCCGCACATCACAGCTGTATTCCTTGGTCTTACCCCTTGTTATGAACGACTAAGGGAATTTGGTCTATGTTTTACCTCATATTTGTACCCCTGTAAAACATGAAGTAATGGTTGAACAATTTCCTGTTCCTATTCATCCAGGTGTACTAAAAAATGTAAAATATCAATGGGAATACACTTCAAATAATTTTCTCATATGAATTCATAGGGGTGGCAATAATTGTGGCACACGTATATTTATCAAAATGTTTTTTAAAACCTGTGTTGTGTTTTCAATTGTTTGATATCCATAAGAGCAGAGTATTTTTGTGAATTTTTCTTTTAACAAAATATCAAAAGTTTAAGCAATAAAGGCATTGTTGAATCTGAAAGCTTTTTCTATTGATTTTACTTTAAGGCTGGTCATGTCTGTGGAGATAACATTGACCTGATCGATGGACATCCAACTGGGTCTGTCCGCATATCCTTTGGGTATATGTCAACATTTGAAGACTGTCAGTGTTTATTAAAGTTTATTGTTGACTGCTTTGTGGAAAAACCGCTAAGACTGGACCAAAAGAGACTGGCATGGTTAAAGTCAGCAGGAACAGCAGAGACCTTAGATTCAAATGAGCTGATCTCATTGCCAACCGAGAGGCCTTTGCCTGAGATGAATGGCTTAAATATCTCTCCTGCTTTTGTCAGCAAGACCTCGTCACAGGATACTATTCCAGTGGAAGATAGGAACAGTGAAGAAGCTTATACATTGACCAATATCTTCATATATCCCATTAAGTCTTGTGCTGCATTTGAGGTACAGCAAGCTATTTTACATCCATGAATCCATTTAACATGCGATATAATTATTTAGTGCACTATATTATGTATAGTCTTACAGACAGCAATAGTATTTATGATTTATTATTTTGTCTATACCTCTCTGTACTTTAAAATGAAAGTCAATACCTGTCTTTGTCAATTCTCAAGAAACATCATGTTGTTGTGTGGAACTCCACAGGTGACAGATTGGCCTTTAGGCCCTCAGGGGCTCTTGTATGACCGCATGTGGATGGTGGTGAATGAGAATGGAGTATGTCTGAGTCAGAAGAGAGAACCCAAACTGTGTCTCGTCCATCCACGCATCTGCCTAACCTCCAAGACACTGTGCCTGGAAGCCTCAAGTGAGAAACATTTTGCTGTGTTAATCTCATTTGAGAGGCACATCTTGCAGTTTTAATACCTAAAATTTACCTTGAGGCATGCTTTGGGAGGTAAGAGGAAATAGAGTGTGTTTTGCTATTGGAAAAATAGGTATGGATCCTATTGCTCTTCCCCTGGAGATCAGTAAAGAAAGGCATGGCCCAAGGACACGTCAAAGCAAAGTCTGTGGTGACAGGTAAGTAGAATGCTTACATATTTGTTATACAGTATGGTCTTGTCCATTATGTTTATCACACGAGTGCACAGGATATTGACTGATAATTTTAGACTGCTACATATTAAGTGCTTCAAATGCAATACTGAAATGCTTTGTGGTTTACAATGATGGAGGTTTTCTATGATAGCTCATCAAACCTGGTCAACCTGAATCAAACCTGGGAGGCGTTCCCACCCTTTACAGCAATTCTTATGAGTAAAATGGAACTCTGTTGTTTCTGCCAGTAATGAAATACAGCCCCCTCCAAAACTGCAAGGCCAATTCATTCTTTTGCTGTAGAGTGAAGACATTTGGGTTTGAAATCAAAGGTTGAATATGAGAAGCGAGCTTAAAAATGATCCAAACACACTGACAACTCAAGGGGAAAAGAGGAAGGTTTTACACTAGCCAAACCAATCACCAGACATTAACCCAGTTGAGCATACTGTCCATTTCAGGAAAAGAAGAAACCAATGATTTGGTGATGTCAATGAGTCTCAAGTTTGATGCAGTTATTGCAAGCAAGGGATATGCAACCAAATATCAAGTGTTATTTACTTTAATTTACTTCATCTATGCCTATTCTTTAGCTCATCTCAAAATTAGGTGGTTTGATACAAAAGGTCCTATGTTTTATGTTGTCTAACCCAGCTAAATGTAAATATCTGAATAAAAGCTGAAATCCTAGACTCTCATCTCATATGCATGTTTTGATCTCAAACCCAAATGGTTTTTGTGTTTAGCACATACAAATGACTGGTCCATCCGTTCCAATAGTTTCAGAGCGGATTGTAACTAATACTTATTTTCTTTGTTTCAGGGTACAGACTGTTGACTGTGGGGAGGAAGTGTCAGTATGGTTGTCTGAGTACCTGGGAAAACCTTGCTGTCTCATTAGACAGAGTCCCAGTTTTGCCCGTGATATGCAAATGGGCAAAGGAAAGGGTACAGCACTCTGTATACCACACCCTATTAACCATTATATTATGACAGTTGCAGATATTCTGTGTGTTTTTAGTAGAAATATCATGCAGGTCATGTGTGGAATTAGTTTCTGTTAACATTAAGTCAGTAAATAAAGGGCACACTGGTTCTTCCAGTAGTCCCATAGAAAACTAATGAACAAAATAAACAAATGTGAAATATACCAAAAACACTAAAGTCATAATATTACGTAAGTAAAGTACTAATACTTTTTTATCAGTCTATAATGTCAGCCTGATGAGTGAGCCTAAAGCTCAATGCCACTCAAAGTATTTATTTCAGTATAGAATTTATACATGTCTCAATTTGTTTGTGTTATGGACTATTAGTCAAACGTATTGTGTGTATTTTAACCTGTTCACCTGTGTGTATTTAAGAAGTAATGAGAACACAGTGTACAGTGCATCCGGAAAGTATTCACAATGCTTCACTTTTCCACATTTTGTTATGTTACAGCCTTATTCCAAAATTGATTTAATTCATTATTTCCCTCAAAATTCTACAAACAGTACCCCATAATGACAACATGAAAGAAGTTTCTTTGAAATCTTTGCAAATTTATTAAAAATACAAATAAAAAAAGCACATGTACATAAGCATGCACAGCCTTTGCTCAATACTTTGTTGAAGCAACTTTGCCAACAATTACAGCTTCAAGTCTTTTTGAAAATGATGCTACAAGCTTGGCACACCTACTTTTGGGCAGTTTCTCCCATTCTTTGCAGGACCTCTCGAACTCCATCAGGTTGGATGGGGAGCATTGGTGCACAGCCATTTTCAGATCTCTCCAGAGATTTTCAATCAGGTTCAAGTCTGGGCTCTGGCTGGGCCACTCAAGGACATCCACAGAGTTGTCCTGTAGCCACTCCTTTATTATCTTTGCTGTGTGCTTAGGGTCATTGTCCTGTTGGAAGATGAATCTTCGCCCCAGTCTGAGGTCCAGAGCGCTCTGGAGAAGGTTTTCATCAAGGATGTCTCTGTACATTGCTGCATTCATCTTTCCCTCAATCCTGACTAGTCTCCCAGTTCCTGCTGCTGAAAAACATCCCCACATCATGATGCTTCCACCACCATACTTCACTGTAGGGATGGTATTGGCCAGGTGATGACTGGTGCCTGGTTTCCTTCAGACATGACGCTTGCCATTCAGGCCAAAGAGTTCAATCTTTGTTCAAACTTTGGTTTGAGAGTCCTTCAGGTGCCTTTTGACAAACTTCAGGCAGGAATTTCAAATTTCTCTCACATTGTCATTATGAGGTATTGTTTGTAGAATTTTGAGGAAATTCATGAATTTAATCAACTTTGGAATAAAGCTGTAACATAACAAAATGTGGAAAAAGTGATGCGCGGTGAATACTCTCCGGATGCACTGTAAATCTGACTGACTGTATGTCTATATGTATGATGTGTGTTCTGCAGATTCCTGTGCTCCTGCCCTCTCTCTGGTGAATGAGGCTCAGTTTTTGCTAATTAATAGAGCTAGTGTGGTGCATCTGCTCAGTCTCATCATCAATAGGTAATGATTGCTAGCTGTTATGTCAGCATAAATACACACATAGTGAGTAGTGAGGCAGTATGATTTGGGCATTAATATATATGTCGATTTTTCCATTCCATGATTTGGTCTGATTGTATAGTGAGTTGGTTAAAGCCTGGATCCTATGTTAGTTTTCTTACAATTTGGCTTGTCACAGGCAGGACAGCTCAAATAATTGCACCTCTTTCGACATGCTGCAACTCATCAGTCGTTTTCGGGCGAACCTCGTTATCTCAGGCTCAGAGCCTTTTGAAGAAGAGGACTGGACAGGTGTTAAAATAGAAGGCACACACTTTCAGGTTTGCAATACCTTTTAAAATAACCATATGTCTTGTGAGTGCATTTAGGCCAGTTTTGAAAGAGGGCAGTGGAAACTGTGATATAAAGTACCTTGCATCGACTGTACATTTGAATACACCCCATTAATCATTTCTCACTGGTTTGTTTAAGATTGCAGGCAAGTGTAGTCGTTGCCAGATGATTGGAATAGATCAGAACTCTGGCACTAAATCCCAGGAACCTCTCAAATCTCTGTCTGATTGCCGGATTGGAAAGGTCAGTACAATTTGTTAAGGGAGTGGGAGTGTGTGTGAGCAGCAAATGGGGTGGAAATCCAGTAGATTAATTTAAAGTACACTGTAGCATGGTATAGAGGTGAAATAATACAGTTTCACTCTGTTTATATAAAAATGCTTTTTCTTTTATTTAAAACCATCAAGTGTATTTCTTCAGTCATGTGGTTGTTAACTGCTGTGTATGTACATTTGATTATGAAAGGAAAATGTATTTACTTTGCTTTACTTTAAAGCCTTTACTGTATAATGTATATTTACCAGAAGAGAACTGTCAAAACTAACAATGACTTTAATTGTCCTTGTATAATGAAGAAAAAATTTTTAAAGTGTTTTTCTAATTCACAGGTCACATTTGGAGTATACTTGAATTACCTTTTACAGAGATCCAATCCATATCCTACTTTATCTGTTGGGTCCCAGGTAAAGGTAAATCCGACAGGTGAATTTTAGAAAACCACAACAACTGCAATTTGGAGTATGTGTATAAATCCTAGTCTTAATCTGTGTTTGTAAAACTGTATAAATCTTATGCCAAATTTACATTGCGGACAATAAAACCATGCACAAAGGATTTAAGATGATTTTCTGTTGCAACATTAACCGTACTCTTCAGTGATTAAACACAACAAGGTCTGGTTTCATTTTTTTTTTCTAATAAATTGTACTGAAAAATTGTGTAAAAGCTGCTCTAAACATTTCAGTGCTTTTCTCCAAAGATGTCAAAAGAGAGTGCTTTTTCTGAAGCTAGAACACCCAGAGAAAAAAATTATTTATTTTAAACTCTCTAATGGATTATCGCAACTAAGTACATTATGCAAATCTTTTAGCACATTTTAATGAATGTTTCATGCTGCTCTTGTTGTCTGAAACATGCTGATGGCATTAGTGTCATTTGAACTGAGAGGAGAGGTAAACATCAACCCAGCACATCTGTTTAGGAAAAGAAAGGCTTACTGTTTATAAGGAAAAAGTTGGGTATAGTCTGCTTAACACAGGTCTGTGTAGAGTACTGGTCTTTCTAATGTAAATAAGAATTATGTATGTTGCTGTCAGATCATCTGACAGAAGGAAACAACTACTAATAAACCATATAATAAATAATATAAATAACCATATAATAAATAAACTTTATTGGAAGCCAACAAAATATGACCGTCTGCAGAGGGCCCAAATTATGCATGCACAAATATGTCTTTATATACCTTTCTCCACAGCATAGACTTTGTAGGTGGGGTTTTGCCTTTCCTCATTCGAATAAGCCAATCTCTTTTGCCGCAATTAAATATTCATGTCTATGTGTTATCTAAATTTTTTTTTTTCTGAAAAATGTTTCATGAGGACAAGGTTTCTTTCACGAAAGTGGTTTCTCACAGACTTGTGTGTCTTAATTCTTGACTCCCTTGTAGGCCTCAATGAGCTTTTTGTCTCTATTTGTCTCTTTTTGTTTCTATCGGTTGTCTCTCCCGCTATCTATCTCCCTTCCAGAGGCCCTCTCCTCTAAACTCCCTAATTGGTATCTGGTCTCAAAGTAATTTTCTCATGCATGCGAATTTCTACTGCCAAGTTGTATTGCTTGTGGAGAAGGTGTCAGCTAATACAAAAAAACACTTGTTGTACACGAAAAACACAAAATCCACTTGGAATATAACGTGATTAAATATTGTTCTATGGATTTTAGGTTATTCTTCTAACTGTTGATTATACATATAGATTATGCCTTTACACCAATATTGATCATTCGATTATGCTTAAGTAACAATTTTAATGTTGGTTACATATTGAGTACACTTCATTAACATATCCAAAGGTTAGTTAGACATATTGATTACATCTCATTGACATTTTCTGTATATTGTCTATATTATCCGATGAAATTCCACATTAAGAGTCAGCAGTTGAGCTGCAAGCATGTGTTCAATTGTCAAATAATACAGGTAATACAGGCAGACATATACTGTATACAAAGCAAGACACTGACAATACTGTATACAAAGCAAGACACTGACAATACTATATACAAAGCAAGACAGAATACAGCTATCTCTGCTAGATGTCAAGAATTCTAGAAAGGATATATAATTTAAGACAGTAATTAGATTTTATTTCAGAGGTTGGAACAGTCACCCATTTTAGGCATGGTTATCTGTGACTCTCCTGGCTTTTGTCTGTAGTTCCTAAACATGTTTCTGCATGTCATGTGCTGTTAATAAAACCACTCCCTAAACATCGCCAGTAACTGCTGTATCATTTCATCACTAGGCAGTGCTATAATTAAAGCGGGAACTAAAATATTCATGAAAACATCTGCTTACCAGAATTAAAATATCCATCCCATGAATCATGTTTCATCACTGAACCAAATGAAAAGGATCAGGTCATAACTTCTTAATTCCTCATCACCATAGTCCATAACATAGAGATTACACCCTTTTCTCACCACATGCAGCTTTATTTCTACCTATTTTGATTGAATAGAAATGATTTGTAAATAATGATAATGCGTTCCTGTCTCATGCCCAATGTATCCAGGATAGGCTTCAGATCCACCACAACCCTGACCAGGATAAAGCAGTTACTGAGGATAAATGAATGAATGATGTTAATGCCTGCAGATTTATAAGCTCAAAACGAAAGACGCTGCTGTGTTTGAAAAGGGTCTGAATTAATGTTTAAAGTTAGAGATGGATAAGTGGCTTTGGTCTTCCACGCTAAATTAGTGAATTTAGAATAGTTATATGAGTATGTTATTGTCTGTTAAGGGTGTCAACTTAGCTTTGCTAAGTACAAATGTATTAGAGACATGCAGCAACAGACATATTAATAGAGTAATTAATAGCAGATGCTTTTATTAAAAGAGAGGTGATGGCAGGGTCAAATTGAGATACAATAACGTGGATTTAGTTATTTAGATAAAAATGGGATTCTACACACCTGAACAGTGCATAGATACTTCCTTGAGTTCATAAGATTTATGTAGTTCCTGCATGGCATTTTATTGTAGTTTAATGTATAGTACCTTCCACTAATATTGGCACCCTTGGTAAATATGAGCAAAGAAGGCTGTGAAAAAATGTCTTTATTGTTTAACCTTTTGATTTGTTGTTAGAAATATTCACAAAAATACTCTGCTCTCAAGGATATCAAACAATTGCAAACAAAACACAGGTTTATCAAAATAAATCTTTGTTAAATATAGATGTGCAACAATTATTGGCACCCTTTTGGTCAATATTTGTGAGACCATTCCTCCATAAAGAATCTCTGCAGATCCTTCAAATTTCGAGATCCACACTGGTGGACTCTCCTCTTCAGTTTTCCCCACAGGTTTTCTATGGGTTTCAAGTCAGGGGACTGGGATGGCCATGGCAGGACCTTAAATTTGGGGCCAATAAATCATATTTGTGTTGATTTTGATGTATGTTTTGCAAAACCTGCTCTGGTGTTTATTGCCAAGAAGCTCTGTTTTGGTTTCATCTGACCATAGAACCCGTTCCCATTTGAGGTTCCAGTAGTGTCTGGCAAACTGAAGACACTTGAGTTTGTTTTTAGATTAGAGTAGAGGCTTTTTTCTTGAAACCCTTCCAAACAACTAGTGGTGATGTAGGTGACTTCAGATTGTAGTTTTCGAAACTTTCTGACCCTAAGACGCAACTAACTTCTGCAATTGTACAGCTGTGATCCTTGGAGACTTTTTGGCCACTTGAACCATCCTCTTCACAGCGTGTTGAGACAATATAGACATGTGTCCAATTCCAGGTTGATTCATAACTTACCAGTTGACTGGAACTTCTTAATTATTGCCCTGATTATGGAAATGGTTATTTTCAATGCTTGTGCTATTTTCTTATAGACACGTCCCATTTTGTGAAGCTCAACAACATTTTGCCTCACATCACAGCTATATTCCTTGGTCTTATGAATGACTAATGGAAGTTGGCCTATGTGTTACCTAATATTTATACCCCTGTGAAACAGGAAGTCATTGTTGAGCAGTTGTCTGTTTCTAAAAACACTTTTTTACAGCCTTCTTTGATCATATTTACCAAGGGTGCCAATATTTTTAATCAGTCTACCATCAACAGAGACCAAAGCATGTGTCTTTGGCTTTGCACTGAAGCTTTGTGGCTAATGAAGTTAACAATTAAGGGACTTTTCATTACTTGTTATTTTAGATATGCAGTTTGCATGATGCAGTAATGCTTATATGGTTTACTATAAAATGTTTTCTGTAAAAATGAGAGAAATCATGTTGCATAGCAAAAGAGAAGTAGCAATAATCTTGAGGCTAAAATCACTTTCTTCATGACATTACGTTACATTTATTAATTTAGCAGACACTTTTATCCAAAGCGACTTACAAATGAGAATACAAGCAAAGCGATATATCAAGCAGAGAACAGTACAAGTAGTGCTACAAGATCCATTAATTGAGTTCTAGAAGAAGCAAAGTGCACAGAGTAGAGGTGTAAGTGCATTTAAAATATATATATATATTTTATGAGTTGGTTAGGTGTTGACGGAAGAGGTGGGTCTTTAGCTGTTTTTTGAAGATTGTGAGAGATTCTGCGGTCCGGATTGAGGTTGGAAGTTCATTCCACCACTGAGGAACAGTTAATGTGAAGGTTCTGGAAAGGGACCTTGAGCCACGCTGAGTAGGAACTAGTAAACGTCGGTTGCTAATCGATCGCAGATTGCGTGAGGGAACATAAGCCTTCAGGAGAGAGTTGAGGTAGGAGAGTGCTGTTCCAGACAACGTCTTGTAGGTGAGCATCAAGGCTTTGAATTTAATGCGGGCAGCTACAGGAAGCCAATGGAGGGAGATGAAGAGGGGCGTGACATGGGTTCTCTTGGGCTGGTTGAAGACAAGGCATGCTGCAGCATTCTGAATCGTCTGCAGGGGTGTGATGGAGCTGGCTGGGAGGTCCGAAAGTAGTGAGTTGCAGTAGTCCATTCATTGGCACATTATGTATATTGAAGTGGACAGTAGATCACAGTGGACAGTAGTCCACTTCATTGTCATATAGCTTGAGTAACAAATGGATTTCTACAGACTTTTTTGTTTATATGTAAATATTATTGCTGAAAGAAACAATATCTTTTGAAGCATGTATGTGACATTTTAGGCATGCAGATGGCACGATGGTAAAATGGTGGCTATAAGCTTCTCTGATGTATTAGATAGAGTAGCCTTGTAGTTCCGGTACAAAAATAAAGAAGAAAATGTTACAGTAGGTCAACTACATTTGTGGTAAGGGGAAAATCTCTACAAATTTTGTATTTATTTATTTATGTATTTAATCAAACTGACTTATCATTAGTTAATGCGTATGAGTTCCTCTGATTAAGGCCTAACTTTTTTGCTATTTAGTGTCAGATAAGCACACCTTATTACTCAATCAAGTCATGTGCCCAATTAATGATGCCCAGTTAATTTAAAAGTCTCATATGAACTTACAATTTTTTTGTAACACTTTTCCGTGTTATAATATTTAAGACTGTTTGTTACATTTTCATATACAGTGCAAATTAAAATACAGTTTCACCCTGTCAAAGACTTGAGAGTTGAAAATCATTTTCATTTCTGCAGTATTTTCCATTACATTGCACAAGGCCTCAAGTTCCCTTCTTCACATCACATCTTCATTCCAGTCAGCTTCTGTTTATGTCTAGTTCACACAAACAGCTGTGTTTTGAGCACGCATTCAGTCCCCTGGGCCAGGGATTCTTAAACTCTTAGTTGGCAACAGCTTAACCGTAAAATAAATACTGCAAATATGTATATTATGAACACAACCTAAATATTAGGTGCATTTTAATGTGTACAAAAATATGTTGCCTAATTATCACGGTCAAAGAGCTTTTTATTCCTGAACTTTCCACAGAATATATTTTTATTAAAATTGCCATGAGGTTGACATTATTTATAGGCCTATTTGTTTGAGTTATTGAGGTTTGAATTAAACATTAATTTAACATAACTGGTGAATAATGGAAAAATAAAAAACTATAAGTCAACAACACGTATAATAACTCTGATAATTTTTTACATAGCTGTAACAAAATGTACCAAAATATCTCAGATCCCAGGACCCAGTTTGGGAAGGACTGCTCTGAGCTCATAACTTCCACTTTACCACAGAATTTCTTGCTTTGCAACAGACTATACATAAGTAAGTAAATGAGACTGGAACAAACATTTCAACAAGTGTTGAACTTTACCCCGAGTAAGGTCGTAACCACATCCTGATCTCTGTGGTGGGCGGGTTGGCTGGATCACAAATGTTTCAGTTTTCTCACTCTCTACCCCCAGGGAGGCCTGCCTTTCATCTTATTATTCACTATATCTGTGCATAATATGTTCCCAACTGTAGAGTAGACCAAATATGAATGACAAAATCTTCCACTGTGTTTATACTGCTATCTTCTTTCCTATTCCTGTCAGTTTACCCTCTTTTTCTGCTGTCCCAAAGAAAAAAAATAAATAATTCGAGTCTTTTCATTATTGTCATAATGTCTCTGTAAAATTACATGACTGTCAGCTAGCCCGACAAAATGACTTAAACAAAATGATTTACTCAACCTCAACTGTTCCAAACCTGTATGCTGATTTTAGTGTAAGACACAAGGAGAATTTTGAAGAATGTTTACAGAGCTATACAGAAAAGCAGCCCTTATGACACAAAGCTCTCAAATGGCCACTTGGAGTATAGTTTTTATGGCACCTTTATAGTGCACCTTTAATCTCATGATCACTATCTTCTGCCATTTTATGGAATAGAGCTGTAATAGAGTGGAAAATAGTGTTATGTTATAAAAAGTAACTGTAACATAAAAGTAAAAGTAATGGTTTGGAATGACTTAAAGTTAAATCAATTTTTAAGGTGAACTATCTCTAACTTTTAAGGAATGCACATCATTCCCTTCAAAAACTATTGAGCTTTAAATAATGGTATATTCTGTGTATGAGTCCATTCGGTAATGAAATTCATATCTAATTTACATATGATTTAATAGCTTATTTGAATAAATATCAGAAATCTTTTTTTTTTTATCATAGAATTTTTATTGGAAATCTTCATTTTACACATCATAACACATCAGAACACCCCACCCAACAACCCCTACAAAACAACCACAGCAGACTTCCGGCTGAGCGAGTGATGGAGTAAGACGCAACTTTCGGGGCTCCTGCAACTCCATTTAATATAATTCTATGGGCGCTTTTTTGTGGAGGTTTTTTTTTTGTGAAGTGTTGCGGAGTGTTTTGTAACACTTTAGCTTTCATTTTTGTGGTCCAAAATGCCACCAAAGGTGAAAAGTGGCGGCTCTTCTGCTTCGCTACAGCGGCCTGCTCCGCACGCTACATCCTCGCCTGGGAGCGAAGTCGCTTCCCCAGGTGAGGCTGTTGTTATTCCCGCTCTCCCTTTCGGATTCAAGGAGGAGCTGCTCGCCTCACTCCGACACGAGATGGCGGCCATTTTCAAAGCTGAGCTTCAGGCGGCCTTAGGTGAAAACCTAACTTTTATTAAGACCGAGCTTCAGGCCATAAAGACTGAATTTACAGCCTGTATCACTAATATTCAGTCGGAGGTGAGTGCTCTGAAACACACAGTGGGGGAAGTGGAAACTTCGCTCTCTACCTGTTGTAATGATATTGCTACGCTACAGGCTAAAGTGGAGCAGCTTTCTGCCGAGTTAAGCAGAGTGGACTTTAAGCGTGAGGACCTTGAAGCTAGGTCGCGGCGGAATAATATTAGGATCATCGGTGTCCCTGAGGACTCGACCAGCTCGTCCACGCCGGCTTCTGTCTCCACTCTGCTTAAGGAGGCTTTCAAACTGGACAAAGCGCCACTTTTAGACCGTGTCCATCGCACTCTGCAGCCGAAGCCCAAACCCGGCGAGCGCCCGCGCCCTATTATCGTGCGACTCCATTACCACGCGGATTGTGTGGACATTCTGCAACGGGCGCGAGCTCAGCAGCGGGTGAAGGTTGGTGACATGCTACTC
>JAFFST010028141.1:17500-44754 GCA_022414735.1 Noturus placidus
AAGGTGCTAGCTTGCCATTGGGGGCAACTTAGGGTTCAGTGTCTTGCCCAAGGACACTTCGGCATGGGATCACCCGGGCCGGGATTCGAACCGCCAACCCTACGATTAGTGGATCAGTGGACAACCCGCTCTACCCACTGAGCCACAGCCGCCCCAATATAAGAAAATATAAGAAAATAGCACAAGCATTGAAAATGCCCGTTTCACCATCAGGGCAATAATTATGAAAAAACAGAATCCAGATTTTCCTCTGAACATTTTATTAATGACTCTTTCTGTAGAAGTAGCTAAAATTTTCCAAAAAAAGTCTCTAAATTTGTCACTAGGTTAAGGGGGGGGGGGTGGCTAAAGGAGTCTGGGAAGTGGAGCGGTGCTGTCTCTGTTAAAGTGACTGAACAAACAGCGAGAGGAGAAGCTACAGCAGGGGGTCATTTTGAGTCAAAGGATTGTGTTTTATCAAAAATAAATACTTTAAGTTATTTAGCGATTTTATATGTATTGACAATGTAATTTAAGCAGGAGATATAGACACACACACACACACACACACACAGTATGTATATAAATAAAAATACACCAGGGCTCTACAGTGTGACCATCTCCAAAATGTATCTACACCAAGCAACAGTTATTTCACACTGCTTTTCATCTCCTCAGTCAACTGAACAAGTGTGGAAATACTGCAAAGAAGCTATTATGATGAAGAGCAACACTGAACATCATCTGATTCACTCAACCTACCAATCTCACAAACCGCCATCTTTTACTGATCCCGCAAAATGACCTGAACCTGCGACTGTGACCTGCTCGCGTAGACACAGCAGCACCGGGCAGAGTAAATTAATAATAATGCTAACGCTACAAGGTCGGCTTAATTCAAATTTCTTTATTAAATAATTCCTCACCAATCATAATCAAGAGTAGCAACTGTTCAGTCTGCAAACATACAGTACCCTGCCACTCTCCTTCACCAACTCTAATAGACAGCGTATTCACTTCACTTAAACGCAGGGTTGCCAGATATCACTAGAAAAGTCCACCCCAGTTTCCATGTTTTAATTTAAACTCCCCAAAACACAATATTATCAGCAGACATACTCTACTGGGGAAACAGGTCTAAAAGGAACAACTGATGACCAAACAAAAATAAAACTACTAAAATGTAAAAACAGAAATTGTGCTTAATTGTAAATAAATAATTTAATATAAAATAGATATTATAATAACCATAAAATAAAAGAGGTATTAAATAATGTTTAATTATTATGGGTTGCATTTAATATCAATTTGACATTAAGATTAGTTCGCTATCTCTTTAGAAGGCTATTAGCCTTTTTCCTAATATGGATCATGCTTGTGTTAGTCTACTTTTAATTAGGACTCTATTGTTTAAAATATTTAAAAAATAAATATTCTAACAATTTCTTTTAGGAGCACTTGTGTTCCTAATCACAAATTTATGGGCACGGTCAAAAATTTGGGAGCACGGTTGATTAAAAAAAAAAAAAAGTGATTTTAACATTAATGTGCCACAATATAACACACAAGTAGCATGAGTAAACTTGAGCTGGATAATTATGACAGAATTTAGGAACATAGTGTGAGCCAAGACACATTTTGTGTCAATTTAACTTCTGATAAACCACATTGTTCCTTTTAGATCGGTTCCTCCAGTACAGTGTTGCCTTGTCTGCTGAAAATAGTGTTTTGGGGGGGGATAAATCAAAACATGGAAACTGTGGTTGACTTTTCTGGCAACCGAAAGTTTAAATGAAGAGAATTAGAGTTAGTGAAGGAGAGCTGCAGTGTACTGTAATAATAATAATAATAATAATAATCTTTATATGTTTGCAGACTGAACAGTTGCTACTCTTGATTATGATTGGTGAGGAATTATTCAATAAAGAATAATACTTTTCATTTTCAATTCAATATTTTTATTTATTTATTCAATAAAGAAAACGTTTCAGTCAAAAATGCGAGTGAAATTGTCACATTGTAGAGCCCTGAGTTTATCTTCAAAGTTTTTTCCTGTTTGGCGTGACGATACTTAATGTCCCCGACAACCTCTGAAGTGCCATTTAGCATTGTGCTAGCTAGTGTCATGATTTACCCTCGCGAAGCTAGCAGCTCGAGGGCTAAAATGCTGATTCCGTTTCCGGGTTGTCATACAAAACGACGTCATCCCTGCACCACTCTATGGTGATTGGCTGCAAGTTTAGGAAGCGCTTGATATGATCTGTAGCAGAGTTTTCTATGAGCAGAAGAAGAACTTTAAACGTTGCTATCGCAGTCGATCATGCTCATTTAATAGTGGGCAGTCAAAATCGTAATCGATATTTCATCAGTTGTGCAGCCCTAACTAGATGTATAAACTAAAAACAACAAAATCATTATCAATAAAATGAGGTCACTGCATGCATGCCAAATACAGAACTGCAGCGCCACACCAATTTAACATCAAACAGGATATGCATGGGTTAGTTCCAGAATCATCCATCTGAAGTTTTAATAATATTTTACTATTACTGACTATTTTAGGATGAAATATTTCATTTGCATCCCTAATAAATATAGTTAAGATGTTACCAGTTAACACTTGCCCAATTCCGGATTCATGACAATTGGTTCATCTTCCGTTTTTATTAGGGGGAAAAAAGAAGACTGCTATTTTGAAATATTTTTTTCACATTCCACTTGTAAAACACAAAACCTACACAAAATAATTTGGCAGGTCTAAAACGATCGTTGAAATAAAAAATTTAAAAGAATAATAATAAAATTACATATACATATATACACAAACACACATACATATATATTTAATATTTTTGATCTCACCCACAGTCTCTCCCTAGCCCCCCCCCCCATCACTCATCCCAACTCCATCCCCTACAGTTTGAATACCTCTGCTTTATTTGTTGTTCTTTCTGAAAACAATATTTATGAGAAGAGAGACCGAGTGGCTGTGACAAAAGGCAAAAAAAGAGAGCCTGCTTATAATCACAGTTAAAATTTGGTCAACAATGCCATGATTATCTGTGTATTTGCGATTGATAACATTACAAATATTCTAACTCTTTGCAAGGTATCTGTTACCAAATTGTGGTAGAACATTGTTTAATATTAATGTGGAGGGTTCATTACCGGTGAAACCTCTCATGGCACCAGGCACAGCAGCGCCACACCAATTTAACATTAAATGGTAATGCATGGGTTAGTTTACTCCTCATACCCATCAGGTCACCACCGATGACCCCGGGGAAACCCTCATACCCATCAGGTCACCACCGATGACCCCGGAGAAACCCTCATACCCATCAGGTCACCACCGATGACCCTGGAGACACACCCGGAGAAAACCCCCGTTATTCAACATGAACTCGGCAAGGACACGGACACCTGGCGAGCTGCACTGATCGATAGAGAAGTGCTATCTGAATGGATGTGAGGCATAAATGAAGATGATGCACTGTATGTATCGTGGGGTTTCGAATGGGCATGAATGACCCCGTTGTAGAAATGTTGTAGAAATTTAATAAAATACCACAGTAAATGTACAAAATAAACTCGACTTCACTGTACATAAATGGATATTGTGTATCAGCGAAATGATCCACGCAGACCCCTTTATTTTAAATTTGAGAACAGGTGTAAAATAGTCCACTTTAAAACCTTGACGACCAAATTATGGATACCACAATTCCCCCCCACACGTGTATTGCATGATGCTAGCTTTTAAATACGTTTGGTAGTGTATATATTTTGGGAAGGTGATTTAAAGGAGTAAGCGGTTGAAGATGGATGGATGGATGGATGGATGGATGGATTTAAGTTTCAACATTGGACGAGCATCTGGCAACCCTGCGTGTGATTCTCTACTGAATACCAAGGTAGAAATTTGGGATGCAACAAAGGCGGGAAGCCTTTACAAATACTTTCACTTTTCATCTCAAAACATGCCAAATATTCATTATCTATCCACTTACACTACAATGTACCTGCTGGTTAAGGCAGAACTATAATGTGTCTTCTGAGGATGCTACTGTATATAGCATCAACATAATTATAATAATTAATAATTATCAATTTTGTATAGCGCTTTTTTACAATGGACATTGTCTCAAAGCAGCTTTACAGAAATATCATTTTTACACTTACAAGCGACTTACTAATGAGAGCACACTCACACACCAATGGTAGCAGAGCTGCATGCAAGGTGCTAGCTTGCCATCGGGGGCAACTTAGGGTTCAGTGTCTTGCCCAAGGACACTTCGGCATGGGATCACCCGGGCCGGGATTCGAACCACCAACCCTACTATTAGTGGATTAGTGGACAACCCGCTCTACCGACTGAGCCACAGCTGCCCTATTTACTGCATCATTTACTGCAGCACATTTCTACTGTTCCATAACTTTTATAGCCCATATAGTGACCCCGTTCAGGGGTTTATTTTTAAACTCTTATTTCAAGCTCGAATTAATGTTCTTGGTTAACAGGGGCAGTGCACATGACTCTGTGAGGGGTAGCCGAGAGCTAACCGAAATGTGGTGACATTGCTAACATATATTAACCATGTCCCTCTAAACCGGGTCCCTCTAAACCGCGGCCAGATCCTCTGTAAATGAGTCGGGCAGCAGGCCGGACCCCTGCTCTCCACACTGGGTAATGCAGCCGTACAAAAGCCAGCTAACGGGAACTAATGGAAACTTAGCTCAAACTAGCAAACCAGCTAATTCTCGCGCGCGGTATTTACGCTTACCTTCCGTCACTTCCAAAACTTTAATCTGCTCCTCGGCGGCGGCGCGCACTTCTTGAACCGGTGATAGAATCGCAGTCAGTGTTTCAATTAAGGCCTCCTTAAGTCCCTGTTGAACCGGACCTGCTACTGAAATCGTGCCGGGAGCTGTAGCACCCATGCCCGCCATATTTCCGGCAGTGTCTCCGAAGAGACGGCGAGAATCATACACGAGCAGTGCGCGCCAGTGCACAATGGGGGCGGGGATTGCTAATGACGCCGTTTGCCTGCTTCTTCTTGTTCCCGGCAGCTCACTCTGAGGAACAATACCGCCACCTCCTGGAGTACATTATACTGCAAATCATTTCAGGCTCGAAAGTGAAGTCAGCTGCCGTGTTCAACTGCCCCGATCGTCGATATCATGAAAGTATCGGTTATACTCTACCCGTTCTAACCGACACGAGCCATGAGAATCACCTTCAACCAAGTCACAAAGTAACTGAACGACAGTATTTTATAGAAACAGTTGTTCTACTAGCATCATTCCCTTTGTTCTTTTATGCACATTGGAATAAATGGTTGCTGTATACTGCCACACATGACCCCCCCCCCCAATGTTGAGGGAATACCAATCTCTCCCCCCCAATATACAGAAAATATTCTCTATATGTTCCGTATTAAATTTCCCTGCCAACGGATCTGTCTTTTCTTCATCTATTCTATTTATCTATTTATTTATTTATATTCTTTTTTAATATATTCACGTTTGTTACGGAAAATATGCCCCCCCCCCCCCTCCAATTGTACACTTGGTTTCGCCCAGACTCAACACAAGATCGGTGATGTATTTGAGCAGTTTCCCCATGCTGTGGGAGCTTCTATCACTCAGAAACCACGTGACTTCAAACAGTAACTGTAATCCTAAAACTATGATCTACATATACAAAATTTCAGTATCACATTTCGGAAGTTTGGCTGCTGGGGGGGTTGGGGTAGCGCTTGGACCCCCCCAATGTCCATAACATGGTTACGCCCTTGCTGCCACACCTTCTCCTATGGACAAGTAATCATGACTACTTAACAACTTTACTAAGAACAGCTGTTTATACCATTCATTTCAGCAAAAACAAACTGCAAAAGAAAAACTAGTAGCGACCCATACTTTTCTCCACAGAAACTGTACTGATTATTTTATTTACTTTTGTTTTATCAGGATTTGGATGCTTATTCAAAAGCCTATCTTTGTCTTCCAAAAAGCATTTAATTAAATAACCAATATACCCTCAACAATGACTGACAGAATTCTGAGATATGTCCCTGAGGTGTAACAATGATCTACTCTTTTTATTCTCTTCTCAGCATTTAAATACTCAATTAAAATATTATTTTTTATTTATTATTTTAAATCAGGACACAATGTTGCAGCTGAGGTTATGAAGTCATGCTTTTGGATGTTTAATGGCTTGTGTAACTTTAATTTGGGATAATTTTTACCATCCTAGAGGAATAGCAGGAATGAGGCACTTGAAATCAGTTAGTCATTTAAACTGCCGGCATGAACAACCCATTTTTCCCACAATGAACATCTGATATTGTTTATTTATAAAGAAAATAAACCATAATGGTCACAAAGAATATTTCACACTTCTTCCGTCTGCTACATCACTTAGACAACCTAAATCAGGATTCTGTACAACCATCGCTAATGGAAGAAAGTGATCAAAGCAGATGAAGCTGAAGAAAATCATAACCAGCTTAGTTATCGCTGGGATAAATAAATAAGCATACTAAGCATGTACCAAATACATTTTTCAAAAATAAATTCATAGCTTTCTGTTTAGCGCAATTAATATCATTTGGTGAAAAACAGACCTGGAGCCATGTGGTCAGATTAATTAGGATGTTAGGAGGTAACATTGTGGGAACATTTGGGAAAAATGATGTTCCTCTACCTTGTATTTATGGGATAGAAACACCTGAGGTACATCTTCATGTGCTGTCCTCTAAACAAAATGAAAAAGGCTAGAAAAACATGATAATGGTTCTGTTTCAGTCCTATAGTGGGGGACCGACTGGGACTTCGGAGGGCCAGGAGAAAAATCTCGTACATACATGATGATCTAACTTTCGTTTATCCAAAGAGTTTTGGTCTTTATGGTGTCAAATCATTTGACTAAGCAGTTGATGCAGATGTAGTCTTCATTCTCAGCCTGCTCAGCAGACACACCCACACAAATTTGGTGGAACCACTGGTTACAGTTGCCATCACACTGAACCCAGTTTACCTGTAAGGACATAGATGGAAAGCATTGCATCAATATTATACCAGAACATGGGGAATTTTCTGAATTATCATACACTATATGGCTAAACATTTGTGGACACCTGACCATCACACCCATATGTGCTTTTTGAACATCCCATTCTAGATTTAGTCCCCCTTTCCTGTTACAATAACCTCCACTGTTCTGGGAAGGCTTTCCACTAGACGGTGTGTGGCTCTGGGCATTTGCCCGTTCAGCCACAAGAGTATTAGTGAGGTCAGGCACTAATGATGGGCGAGTAGGCCTGGAGTGCAATCGGCATCTCAAAAGTGTTGCTTTTTGCAGACCACTTCATGGATTTCGCTTTGTGCACAGGGGCATTTTCATGCTGCAACATTTTGGTCGGGCCAACCAAGCTCTAGTCCAACCAGAGTTTCACACGATGTCGATATAAATACACCTGCTCAAAAAGCCCCCCCGAGTGTGTAATACCACTAAGCTAGCAACATAAAGACAAAGGAGCTCTCCAAACAGGTCAGAGACAATGCTGGGGAGAAGAATAGATCAGGGTTGGGTTATAAAAAAATATAAACAAATAAAAAACATCCCAAATATTTAACATCCCACAGAGCACCATTAAATCCATTATAACAAAATGGAAAGATATGGGACCACTACAAACCTGACAAGGCCGAATACTTATGCACACTCACTGTCATTTATTTTGTCTTAAAGGAGTCATATTATGCTTTTCGATGTTTTCCTTCTCCTTTAGTGTGTAAAGTTACAAAGCTCAGTGTCCCCAAACGGATTTATTCTATCTAACAGAGAACACCACTTCAGACCTGCCCAAAATGCCTCATTCGAAGTCGAGATATTACTTCCACAAACATCTACGTAATTATGTGGACTATTAGCATAACCCCACCCAAATGCAGCCACGAAGAAAGGCGGCGAGGCTTCAGCAAACTTTTTGGCAGTTCAGTGAGAAAGCAAAACCCCTGTGTTTGGCCTTCTGAAAACAAACAAAATTAGAATCAGTAGTTACTGTTTGTTTATAACGCTGTTACTGAGCAGTACAACCCAAAACTTTGCTAGTGCACAGCACATTTTCCAGAGGACAGCTTCCTGAACCTGGGAGAGTACAAGGCAGGCTACACAGGCACTGTATGTGCATCAGAGATTCCATTAGCCAATCAATTTAAATGCTTGTTGACCATTAAAATTCCAAAATGGCGATAAAATCAAAAATTGTGTCCCGTAAAAATATTAACACGAAGCAGATGTTAGACAAAGTACATTCACAATTGCACACCTAATTAATGTCGGGCTGCCCGAAGTGTGTTTTTTCCACATTTCTCCTGTAGGCTACGCTGTACTCCAGTGTAGAGATCGACCGATGATCGGTTTTACTGATATTGTTCCTGATATTTAAGCATTTTTCCATATTCTCAACATTAGTCTTGTACAATGTCCCGTTCATTCATGTTGGAATGCTCAAGGATGTTCTAGCATGGCCACTGTATGTAGCTTTTTAAGTTCGACTCATTTAACTCCCTACATTATATTAATATTTACTATATAACCTTTATTTTGCTAATAAACATCTAAATAATTACAACTCTGTGAAAATGAATGATCTATTATCTCCGTGAGCAGGTGCAGTTTGAGTATAGTTCTGCGTAAACACAAATAAAAAAGACATACTCTGTCAGCAGGTATTTCATAATCTAGACAGACAAAAACATTATTAGTAATTCTGATAACATACCAGATGAGATAGTTATGTGGTAATTGCAATGATGTGTACGCTGTTTTGTTTGCTACCTTCCTGACAATGTATACTTATTGCAGTATATTTATTGTCTAGCAATTCTTTTTTATTTTCAGGTGGTTTAGATTGTTTTATGTTTTTTTTTTTAATTTGTTATAATTATTTATGTGGTTTGCTTGTTTTACCCCTTTGTTTACCTCATTGAAGCTTTTATTTAAAAACCAAACAAACAAACAAAAACATTAGTACTTTAGTAAAAGTGCACTTGACTTTCTTTTAGCACTCTTTATGACCCTTCTATTTATTGGAGTAATAAAAAAGTTGTTTTGTATACAAGAAGGAAGTTAAATTGACAAAATGGTTATAAATAAAATGTTTGTTCAGTGGTGTAAAAAACAAAAGTAAAACAATAAATATTGGTTCTGCATATCGGTTACATGGTACATAAAACATACAAATAATCAGAATCAGAAATAAAAAAAATAAAATTAAAAAATCAATATGGGTCGATATTCCAGTGTTTCTCTGCAGTACTCACATTCGATTCGATTCTATTTCACTTCCACAGAGGAATGATTTTTTTTTGCCATGAGAAATTGCAGAAAATAGTCAAAAATCAAAGAGAAACAAATTAGCGTGGGAAATTAAAATTTTTTTTCATTGCTGGCTATGATTTTTTTGTGATGATTATATTAGTATTTCTTTGTAAACAAAAATATATATGGCAAACTGCAGTTTAATGTTTTGTTGTGCCCTGTTTTTGTTTTGAATGTCTGTTTTATCTCTCTCTCATTAGTTAGTTACAGGAGGCACTGAAAGCACAAACAGACACACACAAGTAAACTCAGACTAACAGCTGGCAAATAGACCACGCCCCCACCACTACAATCGCATTCTAAACGTTAGAGGGCAAAAGAAACACCAAAATGTGATGAGTTGGGTTTTTTTTGTCCCGTAAACTATCATTCCCGGTCACGCTGGATGGCACCAAAATTCCTTAGCAGAAACTCTGAAGTGTATGTATATTATGTGAACACTATTAGGAACACCTGTACACCTACCCATTCAAACATTCTTTAAACGTCCAGCTACAGAGGTAGATAAAAATAATGTTCCGGAAAGCAAATAATGCATTTTAGAACTGGCTCAAATTAAGTGCTGGTTTGAATGATATATCGCTGTATAGTGCCAGTGTTGAGCTTTAATCATTGTATGTAGTACACAAAAATTATTTAAGGAACAATGTCAAAGCAGTAGGAAACAAAACAGGAGAACAGCAGCAGACAAACACACCAGTGTACACTCACACCGAAAGTAATGTTCTTAAAAAGAAATCATTTTAAACTGACCTCGTTTCCCTCTGGCTGTTGACATCGCTTTGCTGAACACACAGACCAGTCCTCCTCAGAGTCCTCTGAAAAGGGTGGGACTGCACTCAAACCAGAGGAGGAGAGTGTTCTTTTCTCAAGCGTCTTCTCCTGGTTTGTCCTAGACTTCTTTTGCTTAGGCTTCTTAACAGGGTCTCTGTCCTGCCCATCAGAGGTCTCCTTCTCAAACTGCCTTTTGGGTGTCTTCTCTAGCTTCTCAGTGTGTTTTTGCAACTCTAAAACTAAATTCTTAAAAACATACAATCAGAATATATAAAAATTTCTCTCTGATGGTTAGTATTATTCTCCTTAAAGTAAGCATACATAAAAAGGCATGGGGGTCTAACCTGGACCTTGCCTTGGGCTGGGCTTTTGTAAGTCAGGCTGCTGTCCTGAGCAATGTGGTACTGGTGGTCATGCTCGCTGCTCTGTAGGGCATGCTGAGAGGGAAATAACCTGTTGAGCAGCCCCTGGTAGAGCTGCTGCAGCTCAGGCAAAGCCACCTGTAGAAGGAGTCCTTCCACAAGCAGCTCCTCTAGTTCAGGACTAAGAACTGAAATACACAAAAAACAAACATTATATGCTGGAATAGTTCACATTTGCTAATGGTTTCTAAAAAATTAATTAAAAGATCTACGTACCACTGAAAGGAATGCATGAATGGTGCATATAGAAACACTCATTACTCCCATCCAAGGATACAGAAGAAGACTTTCCAGAGAAAGGTCTCATCTTTAGATACAAGATGAAGTATAACTAAGTATAAAAATGTCAAAAGCAAGCACAAAAGCACAATAACAAAAAGACCAAAACAAAGCATACTTTTCCATTAAATTGCTGTGTAAAAGGTGAGACCTGTTGCACCCTGTGCTGCCAGCGCACTGTCCTCTCAATCATAAAACGCAGCGCGTCACCCTCTGGGAGCCGTACCCGAATACGCTGGAGAGAGGCAAGCAGGGGCAGCACCTTGTCCAGAGGAGGTTTCTCAGACCGGCTGCAGAGTGGGCACAGCCAAGGCTGCCCTGGCTGTGTATCTTGGTGCCCTGGCACACAACCACTGTGGTAAGCATCATGGCAGAGGTCACACTGGAGCATGGGGCCTGCTGGCACTGTATGGCATAGGCACACTGTAGGAGCCAAGCTGTTTGTGGGCAGAAACTTTGCATTGTTTGTGGTCCTTAGGATATTTAGGTTCTCCAGCTCCTTCAAACGCACCTCACACAGAGTAGCCATCTGTTAGATAACAGAGAAGTTATTATACATGGCTGAGTAGATGGACCTTAATAAACAAAAAGCTTTGTTACACATTACAATAACATATTTTGTTGCTACATGTGGCATATTACAATATCTAGGACCATATATTCTTTTCAGGTTAAACAGGAGAGGGAAAAAAGGACCCACTGCTAAGGCTGTGTCTTTGCTTTCATAAAGAGCTCTTTCCACATCACCAAGACAACTCAGTTTTGAGCCATTTTTTTTAACAGCTGGAGGAACATCTCTCGCTCTTTTTGACTTTGATTTCTGACACACTGTCTCATATCTGGGGCAGAGTACCTTAAAGAAACAAAACGGTGTAATTATCTATTACATACGTTTCATGCTCCTATGTATAACAGGTATGCGAGATATTTAGCTTACCTCCAGGAGGGAGAGGGAGGAGTACTTCAACAAAAACATTTTTGCTGCGCTCTCCTTCCAGGCCTGCACCTCTAACACCAGGCTTTCCAGTCGTGCCAGAGGCTCCAGCCAGACTGGGATGCCTTTAGCTTTTAAAACCAGATCAGTCAAAGATGAGAGAACAGGGATACGCCCTCCGAGCTGCAAACCCATTAAGACACAAAAATCAATATGGATAAAAGGAGAAGATAAATATTATTTCAAGTTTTATAACGCATTAATGCTCCATTAGTTGACATGATATTAACCTGTAGGACTTCTGCCTCCTGTATCCACTTTCTAGCCCTGATGACCGAGTCTTGCAGTTGGAGACAGTTGGGCAGGTAAGCCTGGAGACTATTTACTTCCAGCAGCACTGCCTCCAGCGTCTCTAAATTTTGGCGAGGTCTAGTTAGAACAAAAATACAACAAAAAACAGGTTGCTGAATGCTGAACAGATGGCACAGAATGTAGTATCCATTATTGTACATGATATTTGTTATTTCCACAATTTACATTTCGCTATGTCTTGATATGGGCAGGGTTGCTATACGATGACGGTTCTCAAAATGGGGTTATATCATGTACAAATATCATGTACATTTATGCCCCAAAGGCATAAATGTGAAGCATAGCCAGAAGGTCAGTCGGTAGAGCTGTGGGCGGCTGTGGCTCAGTCGGTAGAGCGGGTTGTCCACTAATCCACTAATCGCAGGGTTGGTGGTTCGAATCCCGGCCCGGGGGATCCCATGCCGAAGGGGCCTTGGGCAAGACACTGAACCCTAAGTTGCCCCCGATGGCAAGCTAGCACCTTGCATGCAGCTCTGCTACCATTGGTGTGTGAATGTGGTCTCATTAGTAAGTCGCTTGTAAATGTAAAAATGATATTTCTGTAAAGCTGCTTTGAGACAATGTACCATTGTAAAAAAAAAGCGCTATACAAACTGATAAATTATTAAATTAAGGTCCATAACTGTCCTCATTATTTTAGCCTGTTTGACTGGTCAGCAAAATTTAATGGGTTTAATCCACAGGTTTGATGAGAAGTAGACCTATAAATAATGTCATCTTTGGCGTCAAGAAAAAAAAAATGTTCCACTAAATAGCCAAAAAATTTATTTAAATAATATACGTAATGTTTGAATAGTAGGATTACATTCATTTTAAAAATCTTTACTGAGGGGATCTGCACAGACTTTTTCACAGTTAAAGGCAGCAATTTTTTTTGCAATGTTAATGCACTGCTAAACAGTACAAGGGCACAATACACTGATCCTGTTAATCTACCAGGAAGCAACTGTGAATTCTAAATACAAGCCAAGCACATTTATTTCGGGGCCAGTGAACAATTCAGTTGGTTTGCAGCTGAAAATCTGCTCTTAATATACACAAACCTGATGGAGTCCAATCAGTTTCATTGTAAATGGTAAAGGGTGCACTTCCATAGTGCTTTTATCCAAAGTGCTTTACACAGTGTCTCATTCACCCATTCACACAGCAACGGTAGCAGAGCTGCCATGCATGGCTCTAACTTGGGGTTACATCGGGAGCAACATAGGGTCGGGAGTAACTTAGGGTTCAGTGTCTTGCCCAAGGACACTTCGGCATGTGAAGTCACCCGGGCCGGGAATCGAACCGCCAACCCTACGATTAGTGGACAACCCGTTCTACCGACTGAGCCACAGCCGCCCGCTATGCATGTATGCCCATTCCATTTGATCACTTCTCAATACATGCCTACAAAAGGGTTATTGACAGATTGGGCAAATTATCAGCCAGAACCTCCACATGACTAAATAAATAAAGAAATAATAATTATATATTATGAAAATAATATGAACAAGCATTTTCAGACATGCCAGGTTTCTGGCTGTCTGTTGTTTGTGTGATGCTGTTAACGTACTATGTTACAATAGCATTACCATGTACATAAAGTTCTAGGCTACTCTTGACTGAATACATTTTGCCAGGATCAGTAACATTAGCTGTCATAATACTGTGACTGCAATAGAATCAAATTTAGCCAGTGTTTTAATAGTTTGTGTTTTATACCATTTACTTTGTACAATTTGTCATTTATGTATCCATTCTTACTGATGTGGATGCCAGTTTCTACCATTTCCACAATGACACACACAAATGCTGCTGGAGTAAGTTTTTCATAATGCAAAACCAGTGTTTCACAAATCTAGCAATGTATGCCAATACATTACCAATACCTCTAATATCAGATTTGTATATATAGAAGCTAACCTGGCCATTAGCATGCTGTGTGCCTTCTCCTCGCAGTGCTCACACACAGTGAGCAGCTCTTGCAGGTGGGCCATGGTCCTCTCCACACAGGAGTGAGGCTCCAGACCCACTCCCTGGTCAATCAGTTTCCTCATGCATTCCAGGCTGAGGCTGGTAGGCTCCTTGCTAGCCTGTTGTACTGCCTCAACCCAGCGTGCCTGCTCCAGTCGCTGCCTGAGCACATCAAGCTCTGGTAACTCTACATCCAGCCCAGAGCCCTCATCCAGCATAGCTTGCAGGGCTGAGGAGCTGGGTATCTCTATGGCCAGGAGATATGAGCTCTGTTCCTGGAACTGCCTGACCCGGCTGAGCAGAGCCTGTGGAAAGCAAGAACGATTAAATGTGAGGCCAACTAAACAATTAAGATATCGTTAACATTCTCTCTAATATTTTTTTTTCAAATCTTCAGTAATTTTATCAGAAAACAGGGTTACATGTTCAGTACCTTAAGAAAAGGAGCCTGTCTAATGGTGCAGGGCAGGTCATATAGCTGTTGTACAAATAACTTCAACTCCTCTACAGTAAGATGTTTCTGAGATTTCCCACCACCTGAGCGATACCTACATAAAGTTCAAATAGAACAAAACCGAGCAATTATAATTTAGCTTGTGAAAAATATGCAAAAATAAATCATTTGAATATCATCGGTTCATAAATGGTACTGAATAAACTGAAAAGGGAATTGATTTTAGAGTAGGCAAACTATTTTCTGGGGACATGATTTCAAATAGGCCTATGCCTGGTGACAGTAACCGAGTTGCCATAGTAATAGCCCCAGTGACAAAAACTTGTTCAATATTGATTTATTTCATGCAAATCAAAATAAGATACTATTGTTACCACATATGAATGTGACTGAACTTTAAAAACACAACTCAAGCATAAATTGGATTCAGCAAACAAAGCTACAAATCTCTACTAGTGGAAGAAGGTCTTTAAAAAAATGTGTGGGGTTGTATGATAGTTTAGGTTATGTACATTTAATAATAAATATAGCTGCAAGCAGCAACTTTTGGGGTTCAAGTCCTTTACAGCTCTTAAAGAGGTTAAAATATTTTAACGTAATACAGTGCAGTCCTATAAACACTCAAGTCAAAGAAAAATCAAGATTATTTTAAGAGATATCAGACTTCATTATGCTTGTATAATAGCTGCTGAACATTGACCAATGGTGCCCATGTTTTTAAAGATTTACAATTTTCCTCATATATACTTTTTTTTATGACTATTGATCTGTGATGTCTAGAGAATTGTTTTGTGTCACTTGAGTGAAAAAACCTATGACTAGTTCACAAAAGTAGGTTTTTCACATTATCTGAAATATTTACAGAACCATTTGACAGATACCAATGGTTCCTGAGGCAAATATTATTAGAATGAGAAGAACAATCATTGTGTGTGTGTGTGTGTGTATATATATATATATATATGAGAGAGAGAGAGAGAGATCTAGATCTCTCTCTCATATATATACACACATACACATAAATTTGTTGTTTTAGTTCAAAACACTGCACTATATACAGCTGTTAACACAGACAAAAATTGTGTAAGACTTTAAAAGACTTTAAAACTTTGCGCAAACCTCTTGGACCAAGAGTCAAACAGGTCCACCAAGTTTCATTCCGATCAGTCACTGGTAACCTTGTCTAATAGCTACTGAAAATTTATTGGCCGGTGGCGGCCATGTTTTTCCAACATGCGTGAATGTGCTCATAGACACTAATGGAAACAGACAGACACGGTGTGCAAGTTTTTAAGTCAATCGGATCAACGATTCTATGGGTACAGCCAATTACATGGTTCTCAGTATTATAGCGCCACCATGTGGCAATACTGCACCAACTTTTCTGGGCCAACACAGATTGTGCTAAAACATAAGTATGCCAAATTTGGTGAAGATCTCATTTCATTCAAGAGTTATAGCCATTTAGGTAAAAGTGGCCATGACTACTTCCTGTGTATTCACCCAGCTTTTTTACTTCATAAACAAATCACAGATAAGACTAAACAAATTTTGTTTAATAGCTGAACACTCTGGCTTCATGAAACAAATTAAATTAAATTATTATAATGGCATTTTTTTCCCAGATCAAGTTGACAATAAATAAATAAATAAATAAATAAATAAATAAATAAATAAATAATAATACAAAATCACAATTAGTAAGTTGTTGCTCCTCCTCAGGCTTTTATGACATCTTGCATTCTTTGAGGCATGGACTTCACTAATGAAAACTATTCTCCATCAAGCGGGTTCCAGCGTTCTTGGATAGCAGTTGACAGATCAGCATTGCAGGATGGAGCCTTGTCACTGACCAATTTGTTTAAATTTCCACCATAAATTTTCAATTGGATTGAGAGCCTGACTGCTTGCTGGCCAGGTCATACAGTTGATTTGCCTTAACTGAAGAAAAGCTTTAACATTTTTTACAGTGGGCAAAATTATCATCCTGAAAAATGATCACCACCACCAAACCTATTTTCTATCCAAAATCTCAGAATACACCTGTGCACTAAATTTTGAGGTCTCCCCTGGTCCTTTAGCTGAAATTTGATTGTTTTCTTCAGGCAGATATACAGACACCCTTGGTTAATACCTAACCCTTGATTTTTTTTTATCTTTGTTAAAAGAATTCACAAATATACTCTGCTCCAGCACCAGACAAAACTTCCAGTATCATCTCCTTGGACAATGCAGCTTTTGATTCATCACTGAATATCACTTTCATCCAATCATACACAATGATTGCGTCTCTTTAGCCCACTAACTTTATTTTCATTGGTTTTAGGTGTTCTTGCTGGTTTTCATTTGGCTTTTCAATATGTAAAACACCATATCAGATTTCCTTGTTGAAGGAGTTTTATAATCCTTTCTATTGTTTCATTTGACAATTATCTTGTTGGGGCCATGTTTTCTTTCAAAAAGGCCAAGGTTATGGTCTGTAAGCGCACTCTCAACTGCAGCCCAATTTGCATTTTTAGATTTGTGCTGGTGTTTGTTTTAGAAATCCAAATTACAAGGTGATTCCATACATTTTCCCTCAACATTGAGTGATTCAATATTTCAGGATATCTGCAGGTAGAAGCACTTCAAATGTAATACTTTTTAATTCCCTATTCAAGACATTGTCAAAAAATTTTAAGACCTCCACAAGACATGTCACTTCAATCATGTAACAACATGCATCAGCTATAACGGATTGTGTTCATACATATACATCAATTTCTGGGTTTAAGTAAACTATAGCAGGGTAAACTTCTATAGAGGTATATGGGAGACCAGGGCAGATATTCTTTTAGCATTACCATTTGCTCAAACAGTGAAAGAAAGAAAAATCCAATTTTTCCTTTCCATAACTTTCCAAGAATGGAAAAAAAATATATATAGAGAGATACGATTACGGCAGTCAAAAGAGAAAAAGATGTCAAATTTACCATCACTCCCTCAGCAGCAGCGTTTACTATTACTAATAATATATGGTAATAGAACAGTAGTAATATATTTCTGTCTTAATTGACTTATGCGTTCGACCCCATAGCTTTTATTTTGACGGAAAACCGCAGGAAGACCTCCATGTAGTTTGTAACGTTTGTTTTTTAATTCACTTCTCATTACCCATCAGACAAATTGCTATAAACATCTGCCCACAAAAATGTTTGCGATTATGCTAACGTAAAACCAAAGAGAATCTGGCACGTGTATGTGCACATTATATAACTCAGACTCACAGCACAGAAAGATGAAGTTGGTGTGGAGCGGCATTTACTATGAACCGAACCGCTCTAAAACACTGAAGAGCTGCACACACACTCTGAGTGCAACAGTCACACGGGGGTTTCAAAGAACAACAAGCAAAAATAAAATCTACATCATCTTTATGGTGTCGGTTCGGTTGTAATTTTAAGACCTTTGAAAAATGGATTTAAGACATTTTAATGCTAATTAAGGCCTTATTTTTACATTAAGGAATTTAAGACATTTTAAGGACCTGCAGACACCTTGATTTTTTTTTCCCCTCGCCTTGATCTGGGGGGAAAATAAGACATTAATTAAAATAATTTCATTTAAGTTGTTTGGAGAGTATGTTTCACAATGCCAGAATGTTCAGCTATTAAACAAAAATTGTTTTTATGTCATATCTGTATTTTGTTTTATTGCTACACAGCAAAAAATCCAGGTGAACATCCTCCAAGTGTAGTGATTCCATATTTTTTCCAGGGGTTGTGCCCCTTTTCCTGAATGTCAGCAGCATATCAAGCTATATATAGTCATGTGATTAGTGAGGAACAGTGATCTACTTCCAAATCAAAATAAAGTATTTCAAAGAATAAGAGAAGTATATAGAGATCCTACCTGGTCTGTCTCTTTCCATTGAGTAGCTGCTGGGCCACTAATGTACTCTTTTCTGCATCCTGGACAGTCTGTCTTAAATAGAGTAGCAAGTGCATGTCAGGATACATCATCTTCTCTGCTTCCACAATCAGCACACGAAGTTCCTCCAAGTCTGGTGGGATCAATTATAAACAGAATATTCTTTATCACACAAAGCGTAAAGAATGTGTGTTAACTAATTTATAAATTAGGACTCCTACCACTTTTATGGTCTTGGTCAGCCTTTAAAATGATATTAACTTTAGAAGCCCAGTCACTGTATGACTCAGCATGTGCTGCCAAAGTCTCGAACATTTGGTTCAGCATGCCCAAGGTGTATTTATAACTGCAAGATCATGACAAGAGAGAGTTTAATGTATATATCATAATTTGGAGGCACAATTCTGTTTAATGAAACAAGAAAATACCAATCATTAAATCAAATCATCATATTTAAAATAGCAATGAATCACAATTTAACCACAATTTAATCACAAAAATGAACCACATTTAAACATAGAGACCCACTTCAGTGTATAACGGTTAGGGTTACAGGAGCAGAAGTCCTGGAGGTGGTGTAGACACACCAGCTGTCCAGGGCTGCAAGGACAGGTGATGGCAGATAGGTAGCAGGTGGTCCTGCATTTAGAGCACTGCCTCTGCTCATCAGGCTGCTCTTCATAGTCCACCTGCTGGGAGTGCCACACACCCTAAGGAAAGGAATGAACCAGCAAGATAATCAATTAGTAATGGAAAAAAGCTGCACATAACAGCAAAAAAATTTGGATAAGCTTAAGAAAACAGTTTTACAGATGGGTAAATGTTCACGTTGTCATGGACGACGTTTACATGGACAACAGTAATCTAATTATTGACCTTATTCTGAATAAGAGAATATTGTGATTAAGGTGTTTACATGAGTTGTACTTTCATGTTCCTGTTTTACATGTTATAGAACATAGCTCGATTAACAGCACAGGTCATCAAGTCCCCACGCCATGCCGTCCCCTCCAGAATTTCATGCATTAACCTATTCTTCGTTTAAATAGTTTTCATTATGGGACCATATACAGTTTTGGGTGTTTTTATAAATTTTATGAAAGCTTCAAGTGCAGTTAATTATTTGTCAGGCTATACATGCTAATAGACGACTGCTTGAAGTTGCCAAAATACATGTATTTCACTTAATATACAGCAGGTAAGTACGCAGTTTGAAACGCAGCCATGCTCTAGTTTGCTGTCAAACGGTTGAACACTGCCATGTGTGTACATGTCCTGTCACAGGATGCGGTGTAAACTCAAACGATGGTAATGCTGTGATTAAGGTGTGTACATGTCTATAATGCACTTTGATAATGCGACTAAAATAGGAGTACTCCACATGTCTTAATTCGATTTGTTTACCCCGAGTACGACTTTACTCAGATTAAGGTAATTAATAATTGCTATTTACATGGTAGATTCTTAATAATCAGGGTATTGTCTTAATCAGATTACTGTTGTCCATGTAAACGTACTGATGGACTATACTGGGTGGAGGCTCTTATTAACAATGGTGGTAGTATCTATTCTGAAATGTACAAACTGAAAATTTCAAGCTGAAATGGTTAAAAATGTGTGGGTGTGGGCGGCTGTGGTTCAGGTGGTAGAGCAGGTTGTCCACTAATCGTAGGGTTGGTGGTTCGATTCCCGGCCCACATGACTCCACATGCTGAAGTGTCCTTGGGCAAGACACTGAACCCCAAGTTGCTCCTGATGGCAAGTTAGCGCCTTGCATGTCAGCTCTGCTACCATTGGTGTGTGAGTGTGTTTGAGAATGGGTGAATGATACACAGTGTAAAGTGCTTTGGAACCTCCAAGGTTAAAAAAGCACTATATAAGTGCAGACCATTTACCATAAAAAAAACCAAGACACTAATACTGAAAAACTGCCATGTCTCACCAGCTTGTAGGCTTTATCTCGCAACTCTTTCTCCTCCTGAATCATAATGCTCATGTCTCTCTGTATTACAGAGGCCAGCTCCAGCTCCAGGCTGTCTGCCTTGGCTGCAATATTACAGACCATCTCATCATGGGAGAAAACACAGTATCTGTTTAATGAGCGATAATGCTCTACACACTGTCGACCAAGAGGCATCTGCAACAAAAACATTTTATTACTAATCGGGATATATAAAACATTACATCATTATCATGATACACCGAATTCATTGATATGCAGCAGCATTGCTTGTATAAAAAAAAATAAATGAAAGTTATTCATCGAGTGGTATTTTACCCAGTCTACTGTGCAGAAGTTAACAGCCTCTGCAAAGTTAAATCCCTGGTTGAACCCGCTGTGATAAGCTCTGGGGAAGGTGATGACAAACTCACCAGCACACTGGTTTGTGCGGTAAACCTAAAAAAATAAATAAATAATTGAAAATAAAAAAAAGAGCAACTCATTGGTGCATTCATAAAATGGCAATGTATTATATTCAGAACACTGTAGACACCATGATCGGGTTGAACACTAAAGTCAAAATCCTGTGGGGAGTTGATGAAGTACAATTTTAACATCACCTAGGCCTGTATAGGTATACTTGCAAGTGAACAGAGCAAGAGTCAAGCGTTTCACGTTACACATTTCAGTTTACAGCAAGCTGGAGCAACTCTATCGTGGTTTTGGGGTTTGTTTAAGAGAGGGCATACTACAGTGTCCTGCATAAACTGAGTCAAGATGGCGTCCAAATGAAAGCAAGACCAAGACAAGGTCGAGATCAAAAACCACCATCAGATTTAGTGTTGTAAGCTTGCACCTGGGCCTGAACCATTGTAAGGGCCCTAAATACACCATAACCTGAATCTACAAGTACTCCAACAAGCAAAAAGCAAGCCTGCAATAACAAAACTGTAGCTACTATAACAAAAAATAGCAAGCATTCTCAGAGAGCAGAAAAGTCAACTCTGCACGACAGATTAGAAACAGACAGATACATAGTAGAAAATGTTATAATCCATAGCCACAAGACAAGAATACAAAGTTGAGCAAATTATTTGTCAAAAGAGAGCGAGAGTGAAACAGAGTGTGTGAACGAGATGTAAGAGAAAAGATAATGTTCAGGATATAATAGCAACTACTCAGCCACTCTCATACTTTAATTGTATAAATTAAAATTTTGTATTTCTCAGTAATTATTAATAATTAAAAATTCATTAAAAAAAATAATTGCATGTTTATTACAAATTATTTTAAAATATGCCCAACTAGTAGGTTTTATAGAAGGTAATTTTGGAGCTACTGTTCTAATATGGTTATTATAATAGAGTTATAAAAAAAGAAAAAAGATAGCTAATCAGTTTGTCTGTGTGGGAATGAGTTGGCTGGAGCATTTCATAGCTCCTATAGAGTAAGATCCTATTGAAAACAGGGAGTTGCTAACTTCAATCACTTTTTCAATTCACTAACGTTTCAGATGCTCAGAGAGAAAATGTGTTATTAACTTTGAATTAGTTATTTCCTGATTTGATTAAATGGGTGAAGTTAGTTCTCATTTTCAAGGTTACATTCAAATCAAGTTGTCTTACGATTTAGGGATGCACCGAATGTTTGGCAACCAAAATTATTCATAATAATTTCGGTTGCCAAACATTCTGTATAAAGAATAAAGAAAAATAGTTCAAAACAATAAATAATAATAAAAAAGCTAAATTTGTGAATAATATTTCATTTTAATAAATAATTCTGCCATAACCACAACCTAAAAACACCCCAAAACCGAGTCAAAATCAAATGGTTCATCATGTTCTAGTTTAAGTCTGAGGATGACAACTCTCCCACTGAGTTTCATTAATCATTTTCTTAGATAAGTGAATCTACTGAAAGGCTACCAGGACAGCCAAGTAACCAATAAATTCATTCACAATATGCACACATTCATTCATAATTTCATGCCTAATGTACTGAAAATGGCTATGCTAATAGGTCTCGATCAGGTGACTGAAAGCTTAGTCAACCCTCCACTACACACTAGATAGAGTGGCTCCACTCTGCAGAAAATTAGAGAGAAAAAACCAGCACTCTGGTATAACGATCAAACGTGTATTTTAAAACAGACCACTAGACAATTAGAACGTAAAAGGCATCAAATATTAAATATTAAACTCCTGATTAAAAAACCTGACCTTGACCCCTCTCAACTGTCCAGCTTTAAACCAATATCAAATCTCCCTTTCATCTCTAAGATCTTAAAGAAGGTTGTAGCAAAGCAGTTATGCTCGTACTTACATAGGAACAATATTCATGAAATGCATCAGTCAGGATTTAGACCTCATCATAGCACAGAGACAGCGTTAGTAAAAGTAGTAAATGACCTTCTACTGGCCTCTGATCAGGGTTGTGTCTCGTTACTTGTGTTACTTGACCTTAGTGCAGCTTTTGACACAATAGATCATAGTATTCTCCTTGATAGATTAGAGAATGTTGTTGGCATTAAGAGAACAGTCCTCTCCTGGCTCAGGTCTTATCTTACCGAGCATTATCAGTTCGTAGATGTAAATGGAGACTTCTCCAGTCATAGCAAGGTTAAATTTGGTGTTCCACAAGGTTCTGTTTTAGGCCCACTACTTTTTACCTTATATATGCTACTTCTAGGTCAAATTATTTGTAACATGGAATTAGTTTCCACTGTTATGCTGATGATACACAGCTGTATATTTCAGCGAAGCCAGAGGACAGACAGCAGCTTAATAAAGTTGAGGATTGTGTAAAGGACATTAGGCGTTGGATGTTAACTAACTTCCTTTTACTCAATTCTGATAAGACAAATACTCTTGCAAGGATCACGTGTAGCTAGGAATAAGCTTTCTGATCACATGGACTTCCTGTTTCATCATGTACAGCAGTAAAAGACCTTGGAGTGATTATTGACTCCAGTCTATCATTTGATGCTCATGTATTACTAGGATAGCCTTCTTTCATCTCAAAAATATCTCTAAGATAAGAAATATATTATCACTACATGATGCAGAAATATTAATTAATGATTTCGTCACCTTTAGATTAGATTATTGTAATGCCGTACTGTCTGGATGTTCCAGTAGAAACAAAAACTCCAGTTAGTCCAGAACGCAGCTGCTAGGGTTCTAACTAGAACCAGAAGATACGACCACATCACCCCGATCTTATCCACACTGCATTGGCTCCCAGTTAAATCTCGCATAGATTTTAAAATACTATTATTAACCTATAAAGCACTAAAAGGTCTCGCACCACAGTATTTAAGCGATCTTTTGGTCTTCTATGATCCGCCACGCCCACTTAGATCCACAGATGCAGGTTATTTGACTGTACCGCGAATAGTGAAGGCTACAGCAGGGGGAAGAGCTTTCACTCATAGAGCTCCACAGATATGGAACAGTCTTCCATTTAGTGTTCGGGACTCAGACACAGTCTCAGTGTTTAAGTCTAGACTTAAAACGTATTTATTCACTCTAGCCTACCCTGACTAGACCTTCTATTATGCTAATTCCCAGTCCTAACAATCTTTTCTCTCCCTCTCTCGAGCTACACAAGATCTTATGAAGATACTGGAAGATCTGCGTGAGCTGTCTCAGGTGTACTGCCTCTGGATGGAGCTCTCAACTGCTCCAATTCCAGACTGCTGGGACTATAGCTTCTTCTGAGCCATGCAAATTTCATATAAATCAATAATGATCTCTTTAAGAATATCTGTTGTTACCCAGATGAGGATGGGTTCCCTTCTGAGTCTTGTTCCTCTCAAGGTTTCTTCCTCTTAAACATCTTAGGGAGTTTTTCCTTGCCATTGTCGCCACTCAGTGTCTTGCTCAGTTGGGATAATTTCTCACTTTTACTGTGTGTGTACTGTGTTTATATTCCTGTAAAGCTGCTTTGAGACAATGTCTATTGTAAAAAGCGCTATACAAATAAAATTGAATTGATGTTTCTCGTCTCCCTGGATATTACTGTTAGTCATATAACTTTTCTATCATAAAACAGCTGTAACTTTAACTACTCGGCTTACATTTTACTAGGGCTGCAACTAATGATTATTTTCATAATTGATTATTTGGGGTACATGCCCCCCTCTACGGTGGTTATAGCCCTGACTCAAAGTATAAGCTACAACTGTGCCAGAAGTTACCGCACACAGAGAACATGACATGGAATTTGCCCTTTTAAAATTCCATGGCTTTTCCAAGATTTTCATGACAGTATGAACCCCGCAATATTGTCCACACTACATTTTTAGTGAATCACTTAAAAAACACATCAAAAATATAAAGTGTTGATCTTTGCTATGCAGTCGATAAAAGTTTCAATATTCATAAGGTACTTGATTTAAAATGAATGACCCAATTGCACGATTTGTGACTAAACTGTTGTTGACAGTTTTTTTTTTTTTAAAGTTGTTATAAAATTATAAACTGAATGATTTACTATGACGCGCCACCGACACATTTGAGGAAAGACTGTCAGAGCTCCCACATCACATTTCACATCACGTCACTACCATGCACTCACTATGGAGGTGGGTGTGCAGTTTGGATACTTCAGTTCCGACAGCAACCCTTAAACTCTTCCAAACCACACATGCTGCCCTGCCTCTTCAAAAAGATAGCATAAATCAGACATAAATGTATGTTAATTCATGTTGTGCACTCCCAACATGAGAGGGTCAGCCCATAATAACCATAGGCATCAAGTGGAAGCTCCTGTGGCTACTGCACAGAACTATAACTTATCTACTGTGTGAAGTGGAACACAGTGGAAAACATGATTTGCCATGTATATATTATCTATTCAAATTCACACTGTTACTTAACTTCTTGTGCTTGTGTATTGCATGTGTGTACTTACAGGGACTCCATGCTCAATAAGCAAATTGGGGTTCATGATTGTGACCAACTGATGGAGCAAATCTGGCTGGGACTCAAAGAGCTCAGGCGCAAGTTTCTTCATAACCGCTTCCAACTGCTCTGCTGCAAAGCCAGGAGCACCATACCATGTCTTTGGCTCTCCCCTACCAAACACACAGAGGCAACCATTGTTTAATAAAACCAAAAAACTTTTGAAGGAGATTATTTTAGTAATAAATTCCTATTAGGAGGTTAACTGAATCCAGCCCAGTACGACTGCTCAAAGACACCTGATTTAACTCGCCAGTAAAATGTTTATTAGCTGATAAATTACCAAACTGTGCTAATGACCTCTGCTTTAGACTGTATTACCACTGTGAGCAAGCAGATATGGTCACATCAAGCTCACAGCTGCACCAACAGCATCACCTAAAGGCATTTTATTTGTGTGTATTTTTTAAATAATTTGCTTTGGAGTCAAAAGTTCATACCAGTGCAAATAGTTTATAGAATAGCTCCAATGATCCTCAATATGCCAACAGAAAGAGGCGAAGCACATGCCCACGTAGAGCCAGGGCAGCTTCATCCCACATATGTCAGCTGTGATGTGAGTCAGCACAGATGCATCCAGCACTGGCATGTTGTTCAGGTTCCAGCCACAGCTGAGGTAATGCTACAGAGAGAGAGAAGGGAGTGGAGATATGGAAAACATTCATCCAATAATATTACAGAATAGACAATTTCCATTGTCTTTTAGGAAGGATACAGAAAAGAAGACAAGGTAAAAGGTACACAGTGATATGTACCATATCAGTAGAACAGTATCATGTACCATATCTCGGTGATGGTGATGTTAAAGTGGAGCGACCGTGGTGTAGATCGTTTATAGTGTACGGTTAGCTGTTTATTTCTGGAGATTGTCTTTAGGCTTCAAACTTAAAATATTTGATGAATATTTTCATTTGGTTGAATGCATTTTTTTTGTTTTTACTTATCTTATATTTTGGGTATAATTTTATTGATATTTTGCTTCTACGAGATGATGCACTTTAAGGATCAGTCTAATTTGATGTAAAGATTTGTACATTAGAAGGAATGTAGCACGACATGGCGGTGAAAGCAGCGGTCTGTTTATTTAAATGTGAAAGTGCATAAAAATATGTTTCCCCTAAAATTAATGAATAATTGTGATTTCAATATTGATCAAAATAATCGGAATTACCGTATTTTCTGCACTATAAGGCGCACCTTCATTGAATGGCCTATTTTAAAACTTTGTCCGTATATAAGGCGCACTGGATTATAAGGCGCATACAATAGACGCTACAGTAGAGGCTGGGGGTTACGTTATGCACCAATTAGATGGAGCTGCGCTAAAGGGAATGTCAACAAAACAGTCAGATAGGTCATTTCAACTTTATTAATAGATTACAACCCAGCGTAGTTTAAGTTAAAACATGTAGTGCAATGTTAATATACCCCACATAGTGGGGGGGGGGACTTTTCCTCGATTCAATAATAATAATCACAATATAGTAACACTCGAAATACAGTAAACCCTCACTATATCGCGGTTCACCTTTCGCGGTCTCGCTGCTTCGCGGATTTGCATCGCGCATTGTGTTCTGCATTCTGATTGGCTAAAAAAATCTCTCCGCTTCTTCTCTACCTGTGTGTCAATAACGTTGCGGTTTAAACACGTCCGTAAAACAGCTTGCCAAATTTAAGTTTGCAAATTCTCTTACAATTTCAAGTTTCTCTAAATGCCCAGAATGTCGAAAACACACACCTGCACCGCGGGCTTTAGAAGAAAACACCGCTGCAGCGCGGAGTCAGCGTGCAGCGGCTCAGTCAGGGTGCAGTGGTCAGTCAGTGTGCAGCGGCTCAGTCAGGGTGCAGAGGCTCAGTCAGGACGCAGGGCAGAGT
>JAFFST010028141.1:45698-56468 GCA_022414735.1 Noturus placidus
GCACCGCGCGTGGAAGAAAATGAAGTCGGCGGCTGCTTACCGTAGTTGCGAGACCTGTTGTGGCTCAATATTGGTCCATATATAAGGCGCACCGGATTATAAGGCGCACTGTCGGCTTTTGAGATAAGTTGCGTTTTTTAGGTGCGCCTTATAGTGCGGAAAATACGGTATCATTTTGGCCATAATCGTGCAGACCTATTTGTGACAACAACATACAGTTGCGGTCATAAGTTTACATATACCTTGAAGAAATTTCAAAGTTATAATAAATAAAAACAACATTTTATTAGATCATAAAAATTACACTTTGTTTATTTAGTTCTGCACTGAATAAGCTATTTCACTACCACTACCCACTGTTCTTAAGACAAAATCCTCCAGGTCCTGCACATTCTTGTTTTTCCAGCATCTTCTGTATATTTGACCCCTTTCCATCAGTGACTATATGATGTTGAGACCCATCTTTTCACACTGAGAACTACTGAAGGACTCGTACACAACTATTACATAAGGTACAAATATTCACTGATGCTCAAGAAGGCAACACGATACATTAAGAGCCGAGGGGAGGGGGTGTAAACTTTTGAACAGGATGATCAGGTCAACTTATTTTGTTTCAAAATCTTAATTTTATATTTAGCACTGCCCTTCAGAAGCTACATAAGATACAGTTAGGTCCATAAGTGTTGGGACAGTGACAATTTTCATAATTTTGGCACTGTACACTAAAATGGTTTTGAAATGAAGCAATCAAGATGTGATTGAAGTGTATACTTACAGCTTTACTTCAAGGGGTGTAACAAAAATATTGCATTGATCCTTTAGGAATTACAGCCATTTATTACATAGTACCGCCACAGGTTCAAAAGTAATCAGACACTTGACTGATGAGATTAATGGCTAGGTGTGGCCCGTTTCCTCATTATTTCATGGCAAATTAAGGAGATAAATGGTCTGCCATTGAGTCAAAGAAAGGTCTCTTGACACTTGCCAGATTTCCAAGTTGACTTATTAAGTGACACACTTTTTTTTTTGTATATGGTCTAGCACTGCCCAACATACAGTATGGATGGATGGACAGACTTTATTGATCTCAAAGGGGAAATCTGGGGAAAATATAGTAAAACTGCCACACTGTGAGCCCCACATCTTGGGGAAGGAAGGCCATAACTGTACAAACAGTACAAATTTATTTGTGTTAAGACGCACCCTGTTGAATAGTATGTATGGTCAAAAATGTATTTCGACATAAGAAAAATAAGTTGTGATCTCAAGAAAAAAACATCATCTTGAGATCTCAATCACAGGGGAAATAAAAAGAAATAGAACATGCCTTTTTGGATTTCCATAAATAAATGTAGTACCACTAAGAAAATGGTGCTATCGGTATTCCTGGAGGCAGTACAACATACCTCTTCATCGGACATGACTTTAAAAGGACCGTTCCTGACAGGGAAGCCACTACCAAAGTCCTTTGAGGCAATGTCTGCTCCATACTCTACTGTGACATCTTCTTCAATAGTGCTAACTAAACGCCAAAATTCCTTCTCAACCAGCTCAGTAGGGACCATCTGTGGAGAAACCAAACGTCAGTGTCAGGTTCTTGACTATGTACATCACTCATACATCTAATATCTGAATTGGAATATTTATATAATATTTAATATATATAAAGCATACATGCACAGGCATGTTGAAATAGTCTGACTTGAAGGAGTCTGCCATATCTCCGAAGGAGCGGAGTGTGTAATTTCTGGGCGCCTGTTCAAAGCCGAATGCAACCTGAGGCTTGCCACACTCCTGTGGAAAAGGGGGGGGGGGGGGGGGGGGATTAAATAAAAATAGTACATACAAATAATTACAAAATGTTACACTTTAGGCAATGTCTACACATTATTCTAGAGAAATGTGGCTTTTCCAAGAATTTTAAACCGGAAAAAAACCCCATATAAAACACCCAACAAATAAACAAGATTTCAATATGTAAATAAACAAACATTCAGACTCGCTAGGGGGAAAAAAAATGTACACCCTATAATTCAGCCTCTCAAATCATTTTGGAGCAATTTTGTCACACTATTCTTTACAACATTGCTTCAGATCATTGATGTTTGAGGGCATTCATTTATGCACTGCTCTCTTAAAGGGATAGTTCACCCAAAAATTTCAATTCTGTCATCGATTACTCACCCTCATGTTGTTCCAAACCCATAAGATTTTCATTCATCTTCGGAACACAAATGAAGACATTTTTAATGAAACCAGGGAGATTTCTGTCCCTCCATTTACAGTCCAAATAAACAAAAAACTTTCAAGCTCCAAAAAGTTCATAAAGGCATCGTAAAATGTGAATGGAGGGACAGAAATCTCACAGGTTTCATTAAAAATGTCTTCATTTGTGTTCCGAAGATGAATGAAAATCTTATGGGTTTGGAACAACATGAGGGTGAGTAATTGATGACAGAATTGAACATTTTGGGTGAACTATCCCTTTAACCCTCAACTGCAAAGTTGTACAAATAAGATAAATGTAAGTCACTCTGGATAAGGGCGTCTCGCAAATCCCATAAAAGTAAAAATAGAACTTATTTTTTCCTACCTGGTTTCTGAATGTTGGTTTACTCTTTGGGAATAAATGACTACATATTGAAATCTGTTGTGTTTCTTTGTCATCACCGGAAGTTATTTGTTTGTTTGAAGTTGGTGAGGACCACACAAATGTTATTTAGGCCCTGATCAATGAATTGAAGGGAGATCTACAACCATCACCTGCGCCAGGCACTTGGGACATCTCCAGTCCCCTTTGGGGACATCATGGAGTGGTGGGATAAGACAGTATGTGTGGTAGCTGTCATCGCAACCGTCACACAGCAACAGCTTGTCCTCATCACTGCCTCCCCCACACACCAAACATATGTAGTGTTCCACCTTCCAAAGCACACACAAAGCAAGGAATATCAGGAAACTGGCTAGAAAAATCCACTATACTATAATAAAATGCCTGATGACACAAATATAGTGTGGTCAAGGCAATTTTTCGAATTTTTACTGCAAATCAAATCATTCAAACCAGTCAGCAAAACTTGTTATTGTTCTTCACCTTAGATTTTTCTCCATGAGGTATTGATTCAACTTGTTCCACAGGCTCCTGTTTCACCTGGACTGGAAAGCTTTTCACTAAAACAAACCATCCATACATTCACTTTAAATCAACCAAATTTAGCATCTTTTTAAATAACAGTGTGTAAATCCTTTAGGTAATCACCTGCTTCTAGTGTTGCCACATAGGAGCCCATTCTCCTTCTCAGGTTGGGTCTGTTCTCGCACTCTTCCTGCACACTTTTGAAACAGCGACCCTAAAATGGGGAAAAACACTTTCTGTTAAAAATGTTAAGCAGACTGAGGATCAAACCAATGCTGTAATACTTTGATGTGAAAGAAATTAAATGTTTTAGCTCTTATGTAATGTAAACTTGAAAGGTAGGTGAAAAATTGAGCCCATGCCCTTAAAAAGAGTTTTTACAAAATAATAACAATAATAATAATAGTAATAATAATTTTACCTTTAAAGAGATTTTAGACCGTTTGGCTCTGCGAGCAATGGTGGGGATTTCTGCAGGCTGTACAGACTGTCGTTGGGGCAAGTCATGAGATTTATATACCTTATCTTTGGTATCATTTTTAAGAGTGGGTTTCTGTGAGTTCTGATAAAGAAAACATAAAATAGACCAAACTTAGATGAATAAAAAACATTCATGGTCACAATGTGGAGAGTCCAATGTATGTGACTCAGTTCTTATCCAATTAACAAAAAGCTCATTTATTTCCAGCAATGTCATTAGTGGTGTTGTCATTCCACCAACAAAAAATGCCTTAAAAAACCCCAAACAGACTCAATGTGATTATAGTGCCATTTTTTCCATCAACCTAATAATACCAAGTAATAATCTCATGTTTGCTTTCAAAAAAAAAAAAGAGAAAAAAAAAAAAAAAAAAAGACAAGCCCCTCCAAAAGTATTGGAACAGCAAGACCAATTCATTTCTTTTTTCCCTATACACTAAAAGACATTTGGGTTAAAACTAAGAATAGCCATTCAGACATATGAACTGTTTAAACAAGCAATCTAACTGAGCACACCTACAGTAGCAGTCACAAGTTCCAATATTTTTGATCACTGAAAAATGGGTGGGTTCAAACAAAAGGTGCCATGCTGAAAGTTGTTTAACAAATCAAGATTTAAATCTCTCACTCATATTTTGATTCAAACCCAAATGTCCTCAGCTTATAGCAAAAACAAAATAACTGGCCTTCCAATGCTTTCGGAGGGGACAAAATTACCGTAAGAGACATCTTGTACTTCCAATGACATGAACCAGTCCTGACAAACTACATATGGAAAGGAAGTCTTCAGGTATCAGATTATCCCTCTCAAAATCAGTCAGAAACCACTGTTCTTATTCTGAACAATGTTGAACGGATGAGTTAATGTGAAAAAATTTGTATTCTTGAGATATTGTCATAAGCACCCACTGATCTGATATAGCTGCTGCCATCAAATAGGTGATGTTTTGTGCTGTGATGCATCTGGTCACCAGCCTCTACACATCATGAATATACTCCATGTGACCCTTTAGTGGTGAGAGAGCGCTCTTTATGGTCTACCCCAGAAAATGGTCAAAAGGAACCCAGATGTCGGTTTATTCTTGACACACGACCTTACGTGCATATATAAAAGCAACAGCAATACATGTTGTACTATTTACATACTAGCTTGCATATTGTACATATATCTGGAAAGATTAGGATACAGCAGATGGCAGGTCAAAGCCAAAATACTCATGTCCATCTGGATTCCAAGTCAAAGTGTAAAATGTTCAGTGATTTCATACATAATTAACTCTATAAACTAGACAGGCATGCCCTGACATCCAAATAACATGTCATTTCCTTGGAACAACTCCGGAAACATAGAAACAAACAGAAAACTGTGTGAGAGGAAAACAAATGCTTGCATTAATTGATTCACCAATGAATTCTGCATCAGATCAAAAGACTGCGCGAAGATAATGTGAGGGCATCTGTCCAAAAGACGAAGTTGGACCGAAAGTGTACCTTTCAACAGGATAATGATCCTATGCACACGAGCAAATCCACCAAGGAATGGCTCAATAAGAAGAAAAGGAGGGTTATAGAATGGTCTAGTCAAAGCCCGGATTTGAATCCCATTAAAATGTTGTGGGGGATTTGAAACTGGCAGTACATGCAAGAAAACCCTCAAACATCTTGCAACTGAAAGAATTTCAGCAAGATTGTTGGACAATTATGTAAAATGCCTACAAGAACTTATTTCTGCTAAATAAGGCCTTCTGAGGCCGAGTGTCCAAGTATATAAACTATATCACATAGTCACTGTTTCAAAGATGATCAAATGTCTGCTTGTCCAAATAAGTCAAAAAAGCTGACAATTTCCTTGGGCGTACTTATTTTTGCACTTGGTGCATATATATTATAGACACACACACACGGTGTGCAAAAATGGCACCCTTTTACTTTGTGATACCTCTCTTCACCAATATGACAGTCTTATAACACCTGATGAGGTTGGAGAATACATGGTGAGGGATCTGAGACCGTTCCTCCATACAGAACCTCTCCAGATCCTTCAGATTTTGAGGTCCACGCTAGTGGACTCTCCTCTTCAGTTCACTCCACAGGTTTTCTATGGGGTTCAGGTCAGGAGACTGGGATGGTCATGGCAGGATCTTGATTTTGTGGTCAGTAAACCATTTTTGTGTTGATTTAGACTGATGTTTTGGTTCATTGTCCTGCTGGATATACAGTGTACATTTGCATCTCAAAAAATAGAATATCATGGAAAAGTTTTTTTTTCTTCAGTAATTTAACTCAAAACTGTAACTTTCATATATTCTAGATTCATTAAACACACAATATGAAATATTTCAAGCTTTTTTGTTTTAATCTTGATTACGGTTTACAGCTCATGGAAATCAAAAATCCAGTACATCACAATATTAGAATAATACTTTTTGAATTAAATTACGGAAAAAAAAACTATTTTTTTTTAGATGCACCTGTATACTGTATGAATAAAAAAACTGCCCAGAAAGCACAGTGTGTATGCAAAACATGTGACTGATGTGTGAATATGCGAGGAAGAATTTGGAACATCAGAAATAAAAAGAAGGAAACACAGTATGTGAGAAAGAGGCTTTAAATGCCTCACCAGAAGGTTGGCTCCTGTCTGGAACAGGTAGTAAGGATAGAGAATCCTCTCATAGTGCGCACGCAAGTGAGATCCAACAGCCTTGCCTGGAGCAAAGCCCATTTTCAGAGCGATCTGGGTCCATTTCCGTTCCCTGCAGACCATGTCAAAACTGCCTTCCTCCATCACCAACTGCAGAGGGCAAAGAGACAACCAGTTTTAAACTACAGGTTAGAATGCATGGCCAAGGCCATAAAGAAGTAGAGCGCACGTTATGTTGTAATACGACACCTTGTAGAGTTGATACAGGTCAAGAGATTTGCGTTCCACATGAGGGATTTTCAAAGTGCAGCCCTGCAGCTCCCAAAACTTGGCTATCTGGTCCAGAAAGTTGAGTTTGACTCTGGTTTGAGCCTGAGAAACATGACAGTCAAAAAACAAACATCAAAAGTAGTAACAATTAAGCTACTACTTAACAATTAAGCTACTACAAATAAAATCCAATTACATTCCCTTGTGCCTCCATGGAATATTTCTTTACTCCTTTTCCTTTTCTCTAGCCAGACTACTTTAAAACAGTGGTCAATAAAGTGGTAGCGGAGACCCCAGGCAACAAACATTAAAATGTGATAGTAGTTATATTAGCAACGGCAACATTATTAGGCACACCATACTGAGAAGGACCTCTTGGACTCTCATAACAGCCTAAATTTTTCACATCATTCCACAGGGTATTGGAGTCATACTTCTGGTCCATGTTGGCATGTCTGGATTACATAATGTCTGTAGATTTGTCAGCTGCACATTCATACTGCTCTACCACATCCCAGGGGCGCGCTATTGCATTTAGGTCAGTTGACTGGGGAGAGCACGCAGTATACTGAACTCAATGTCCTGTGAATGGAACCAGTTTGAGAGGATTTGTGCTGTGACATGGTGCATTATCATGCTAGATTTAGCCATTATAAGATGAGTAAATAGTGGCCATGACTGGATGTATAACAGCAACAATACAGGTTGCAAATTCAAATGATAAATTTGAAGGTATTAAGGGGCCCAGTGTTTGCTAAGAAAAATACTTCCACACACTTACATCACCAGCAGAAGCCTGATGTTGAATGATTGAGCTCTTGCCAAATAATTGGATGACTGGCATAAATGAGGTGGTGTGCAGGTGTTCTCAATAAAGTGACCAGTGAGTACACGTGGTTATTATTTTTCTGATTAAATAGACTAATAATTTAATAAAAGTAGAAAAAAGAGCAGCTAATATGATATAAGTCTCTCAACATCCATCCAAGTGGTCTGAATTAAGTGATAAAGTGGCTTTATTACTAGACACTGTGCATATCTGTATAATACCCTGAATAAGGCATGTGAGATTCTTTTAATACTGGAGACTTTTTGAGAAACCCTAACATTGAAGGATCACCATATTAATGTGATGGCTCAACATCAGTAACCTTTGCCCTCTTCATGCTAACAAGACTCACAGAAGCTAGAAACCTAATAGTAAAGCATGATGTCCGTTTATGCAATCAAGACATGTGAACATTTTTTCTGACAGCTTCAATATAAAAAAAAGCCCTTACATACAGGGGTGTAACAGAGCACTTACCTCCAATTCATTGAGCCTCTGCATGCGTGGGGTGAAATGCAATCGGTCCACATCACAGGCAAATGGTGGTTGCCACCCCTAGAGAATTACACAATCAGAATTTATTCTACAGGTTCTTATTCTTATTTATTCCTTTAAGCCTGCAGTTTAAAATGCAATGCATTTGATTTACATTCCTGATGCTTTATTTTAAACCGATCTCAAATGCTATACATTTAATCATACAGCCTCCACATCAGCAAGAAACTCTAATTCTAAACCAAAAAAACACATTAACCAACCCGTCACTTTTTGGTGGTGTGTAACTTTAGTTCTGTGCCAAGAAATGCAAATTTTACATCGGGTAGTTCTTTTTTTTTTTTTAAATTAATTACTTCGCACATTTCAGTTTCAGTTACTATTCCAACATGAACACCTTTTACATCCTGCCAACTGTCAGGAATAAAATGGCCCTTCTGTAAACTGTTGGAACAGTTCCACTTTATTTTACAACATAAAACAATACAAACACAGGAAAGCATGTGCTTTGAGTCCAAAGCGACCGTTTACTCAATAGAGGCTCAACATCTTCAACATAAGACAGTTTTATAAACGTCATTTTATAAAAGTCACGTTGTCAAGAAGTCTTTAAAGGTTAGCCATAAAGCAACAATAACAAACTGTGACACTCGGTGGAGTCAGTTATTACAGGACACATCTGTGATCATAAATAAGCAGGATGAGAACAATTGCAATTCATAAATGTGTCCAAACACAATGTATAATAAATGGCCATGGATTTAAAATCTCTCACTTCCTGTTTGGGTAGATGTCCTATATAAGCAATAGTGCAGCTAGACTATAATAAATGCGACTTGTACAGTAGGCCAACATGTCCACGTCCACACAGAGAAATGATCATCAAAACACGACTCGTTCGCACCATTCGAGCTTTGTGTTTGTTAAAGTAGTAATATAGTGTGTTAGTGCAGTTCCTCTCCACAGAGAACTGCTCGGTTCCTCCACAGCCGCACTCCGCCATGTTGAAAAGCTGCGTTCACTAAGTGTTCGGACCGAACTGTAAGGAGCATGATACAGTGTAACACAACAATGTATCCATTTCACATTTCAGTAACGAAACACTTACCTGCGGCGGTCTGATCTTACAAATACCAGTCTTCTCTGCAATGGGACGGATTTTGTTGATAAAAGCAAAAGGGTCGTCGAATTCTTCCCAACTAGGCTCAAACACTGGACATTCCGGCGGGGGAATAAACTCGCTGGGTCGGGGCTTGGTCATTCTGGACAACTACATCCAACCGATGACATGTAGAAACTGGAATAAACTGTTTCAGGTAATACTTGATCAGGTATTCGAACTATTGCATAAGAAAGACTGGCTACTCAAATAGCCACAATTAAGCTCGTCATCCACTTTGGAACGTACACACGAAGGTCTGACGTTCGAGAATTGTATCGTGTTCCGCTTAAAAAAGTAGTCCCTCACAGTTCACTAATCATTGCGTTTCAATGGTCATTCAATTCAAACACGGGCATATTTACAGCTGACATTTTGGACTAACAAGAAATGAAATTATTTAATAGTGTAATCATTTAATTTTCAATATAACAGTCAAAATGTCAATATCACATGCCAGATGCAGTTTGAAAGTCATTATGCAAACAGAGTTCCGAAAATAATACAAATTAACCCTTTAAATACATAAGCATACTTACGCGTGTAATTCGTCCGTTTGATAAAGCGCTTACATTGGCGTTAAATTTTGTCCTGTGAAATATGTATTACCCTAATATCTGAAAACGACTTTGCTTTGATGACCCACTACATTGTTCAGTCTTTATTTGACACTTTTAAAAGTAACATGTATAAATGAACGTCTTGACTAGACACCCAGCGGAGTAGTCTACATTACAGGAGAACAAGGCAAGCGGCGCATAGTAACGTCCAACAGCTGAATAACGCACGCAGACCGGAACTACTTCTTTAAATGGACTCTCTGAAGTTACCTTTAGATGCTGTTGTTTAATGCCATGCGCGGAAGCGATCTAGTTCATATCATTTAGACAACATATTACCCACAATTTACAAATGCACACGGCGATGGCCGATCGTTTTAAAAGGACAATATGATTTAAAAAGAAGAAGAATTAGATTTTATCTCGTGAATGTAGGCCTGGACTTATATAGCTAGGATTTGCAAATGTCACTCACACGCGAGTCTGACCTACTCGAAAAAGAAAATGAATAAGTATGATAGCTTACCGAGGAATCGCATCAATTCGGCTCTAGACTATAAGTACTTTGCTTAAATGCCTTTTCTTTAGCGACGAAACGGCCATCATTGCTTCTTTCAATTCCCCCCGCATCTGGTTGCACGTAGCGCACGTCAACGCGGAAGTACCGCCCAACTGCACCCACTACTGACCCATACTGCATACTGACCAATTCTGCACCCACTACTGACCCATTCTGCACCCAATACTGACCCATTCTGCATACTGACCCATACTGCATACTGAACACACTCCTGACCCATACTGCATACTGCCCCCTACTGCACACACTACTGCCCCATACTTCATACTGCCCCATACTGCACCCACTACTGACCCATACTGCACACACTCCTGCCCCATACTGCACACACTACTGCCCCATACTGCATCATACTACACACACTACTGCCCCATACTGCACCCACTACTGACCCATACTGCACACTGAACACACTCCTGACCCATACTGCATACTGCCCCCTACTGCACACACTACTGCCCCATACTTCATACTGCCCCATACTGCACACACTACTGACCCGTACTGCATACTAATGTCTTACCGTCAGGGAAACGATATAGAGCTAGCATATGCAAAAGTAATCGCTATAAGTTATCCTTTATTCCAACTTCCATTGCGCTCCTAAATAA
>JAFFST010028151.1:10376-25977 GCA_022414735.1 Noturus placidus
AAAGCCTCATTGCACGTTATCGCAAATGCTTGGTTGCAATTGTTGCTGCTAAGGGTGGCCCAACCAGTTATTAGGTTTAGGGGGCAATCACTTTTTCACACAGGGCCATGATGGTTTGGATTTTTTTCCACCTTTAATAATAAACACCTTCATTTACAAATTGCATTTTGCGTTTACTTGTGTTGTCCTTGACTATTGTTTAAATTGGTTTGATGTTCCGAAACACTTAAGTGTGACAAACATGCAAAGGAACAGGAAATGAGGAAGGGGGCAAACACTTTTTCACACCACTGTATACACTGTGTTTCAAAGTCTCTGGCCGTTGTCCAGACCCAGTCCAACCCTGCCGATGAACATGGCAGTAGCTGATTTTTCCGCTGGCTTAGTCATAAGCAGTGATGTTCTGATGCCAATACAAACAGTTATACAAAAATCCTGAACTCTACAAGGTGGATGTTGTACCATATAATTATGAATAAATGATGACTGCTAGTTTAAACGCGGGAATGAATGGATACAAAACTTCTCCCACTTCCAAAAAAAAAAAAAAAAATCACTTTACATTTACCCCAGCAGAACTCCCAGGAATGTGAAGCCCAAACCAGAAAGACAGACGGTCATGTGGAGGCCATAGGGAGTCTCTGAAGAGTTTTAGAATGATGTAAATGTTTAGACTGAAACCAGAGGCCACTCTCTCAAAGTCAGATCAACACGCTGAGGATTTAATAAATCTAAGGATTTAATAAAAAGGTAGACATCTAACAAATCTGAAAGACCTCTTCACTCTTCACCACCTGCTCTTGGATTGAGATCAATCAGAAACCTGATACACAAGTGACTCAACATGACTCAATGGGAGAGTTGGGTTCAGTTGGATGCGCTTACACGCTTTTCAAAAGATCCAGTTTAAACACCATAAGATCTTAAACATAAACCTCAGCACAAGGGGGTTCATCGCTAGCTACAAATGGTAGCAACCAAAATAAACAGTTAAATAATAAAAAAAAAGTTTATAAAAATGTTTTAGACGTAGTACATTTTTAGAATTGCATTTATTCATTTTTTTGCATTTTATACATGCTATTCAACAGTGCTTAAATATCACTTTTGTGATTAAATAAAGATACAATAAATAAAATGGACATGTACGTTACAAAATATGTGGAAATGAATCTCTCCTAAATAAAAGAAAAACAAAGGGGAAAAAAAAGGCTAGTTGTTTTTTTTGTGGTGAAACAAATAGTCCTGATATTTTTCACTCAAATGGCTGAATCATTTTCTTCTTTTCCCTCCCATGGATATTTATGAGAGTCTGTGGTTAACTTTGATTATCACCATCTGGAGCCGACGAGGAACGTGAGGAGTTTCTCTACGGAGGGGCTTAAAAAAAAAAAAAAAAAAAGAAAAAAAAAAAAAAGAAAAAAAAAAAAAAATTCTCTCAGGAACCTACAGCCAGATAGCCAGTTGAAGACCTGGGGTGAAAAATTAATAAAAGAATAAATAAATAAGAATTTTACAATATTCTAAATAAATAAATAAATAAACAAACAGGGGGGAGAAGGAGTTCCCCATATCGGTATATTATGATCAAGGACATTTTAATAGAGAAACCAGGAGGGTGTATTTCCTTCCAACCTTGCACTAGATTTAAGTGATTGCTTCTGGGCAAGTATACACTGATGTGCATTAGATGAAGGATCAAACTGTGAGCTGAGAAACTTCCCAAATGACACTTGACTTGATTCTACCTAGGAAACGTTGATTTGGGGGGGGGTGTTTTGACACAGGGATGGACTTACTCCATGTTGTTCTTGAGCTGCTGGACAGTGCGTTTGTCCAAATAGCGACAGAACAGCGTGAGCAGATTGGAGGGCAAGCAGAGAGGCTCGATGAGGGACGAGCGGGACAGCTGGCGTGCCACATGGAAAACCGTGTCCGTCCTAGCAGAGAGGAAGGCAAATTGTTAAAAAAAATTATAAATTGTGTATACACACAGGAAATATTTGAAGTGTATGCACCATCCCGAAATCCTCCCACTGCATTACCAGGTTTCGAAATCACCAATGCTTGGCTCCATGGGAATGTCAGAGGTCAGGAGTCGCTCGCCTTGTGAAAGCAACGCGTACACCAGTGACAGACCAAACTAAAACAAAAATTAAATTAAAAAAAAAAAAAAAAGCAAGCACACAAAATTAAGCACACAGACCCAGAGCAGGCCCCACAAACACACACACCTTATTTTGGCAGGCCAGTGTTAAGCGAGAGTCTTTGGAGTCAGGTAAGGCTGTGGTGAAGTCCCGGAGGATGCTGACTAGCTGGGAGAACGTCAATGTGCCAATCACAGCTCGGACCGAGGGGTAGAGGACAGGAAGATCCTGAGGGAAGGAAGAGTTATACCATTGGCCCACCATTCACTCATGATGAGCTTACACAAAACACGATCAGCTGTTTTCTTCATGTGCGGTTAATTAAAAACGGCGTAAAGATGCTGTATCGGGTTTAGAAGATGCTCTAGTCCATCCTCTTGGTATTTTCATGTAGTACGATTTTCAGTGTTTATTAAGGAAATTTATCCGTCTGTGCATTAGCAAGACAACGTACACACCATTATATGGTATAGGAGCATACAGTATTTTACAAGTACTGGCATTAAATCAAACGAAGCACTAAGCCGACTATTAAACGGAATTAACAGACCAAACGATTCAGACCTCATCTATGTCTCGGCTCATCAGTACAGGCAGGTGTGTCGTGATCGCTCTCAGAACCTGCAAAGATGCGTCATGGGATAGAAATGGGAAGAGCCTTGAAAGCAGTTTTTTCCCTTTTGAAACCAAGAGGCATGGTAGGAATTCTTCTGCAGGCTCCCTGCGAAAAATATAATAAAAACAATGCATGAGTGTACAAAATTACAGAAAATCTTTGTAAGGAATCCAAGCATATGTCCTACGAAGAGTTAGGGTGGCGTAGCTGGCTGCTGATCTGCTCCACTCCTCTCTGAATGGTCGTCAGCCTTCTCTGCCTTTCCTCCTCATCCAAAACGCTAGCCTTCATCCTCTCGGCTTCCTCCACCCCCAACAAAGTGATATAGCACTGAGAGGAGGGCAGACGGGGGAGCAGAATTACTCTAGACATCCTGAAGAACCAAAAACACAGCTGGATAAAGTGCTGCGATAATCAACCACACCGTGACCTGGAGAAGCACCGGTGGCTAGCAGACCTCCATGAGAGGAGTTGATTTGGGGAATTTTTACACTTGGGTCAAATACAAAAGGAGTCTTAAATTAGACAAATAAAGCTCAAGCAGTATAGCTGATTGATCCGTGGAATCTTCCAGAGCTGATCTTCCCGTATAGATTATCCAATGTTAGTCAAATATCTACTGTTAGAATTCACCATCTAACAGTGTTCACTTCCCATTCAACAATGTTTACCACACAAACACCGGGGAATTATTATTATTATAAACAAATGCAAATACTGGTTTGTAGACATTATACAGAAGTCTTTATATTTGGTCACGTCCACCATCATTATCAAAAAAATTATTCCTCACCTTCTCGATGGTGTTCAGCACCTCGAGTTTCTGTTGTCTGATATCTTTCTGTTCCTGGTAAATTGGTCAGGGGGAGTACGTGTTAGGCAAATAAGCAATTCATAAATAATATATAACGTTTTGAATTTTCATTGAGGTCCCTCTCACATCCATGGTGTGCCCATGCACAGCGTCAATGGCTCGACGTGGCGAGTAACACGTAGAAACGGCGACTTGACCCAGCGAGCCCTCGATATGAACCACTAGAACATGAAACACATGCAAACTATGTAGTGACAAATCTATAGTTCACCATTTCCGTTCCTTGTATTAGCATGCTAAATGGTCAATAGGGAACCATAGGACACAAGTTCATACCTGGAGTATATGATACAGTTTTGTTGACGTACGGTGTAGTGAGTTTGGGTGGTTCCCTCTTGGAGCGGTCACCCAGCATTTCTTCCTCAGCCAATTTGGTCTCCAGTCTCCGATAGTACTCCTAGACACACACGCACACACCTTCAACCACACTGCGTCTAAATAACTTTATTTCAACAAAAATAAATAAATAAACAAACAAAACATAAAATTTCTGTCTGCTCCATAAGAATCTCACCATGAGAAAAATAAATAAATAAAAATAATCCATTTCCCACTAGTATTGTTTACATCACTGATTCTCCTGAACTGGTCTTGCTCCAGGACCCATACATCCATCCATCTTCTACCGCTTAATCTTTTCTCACGGACAAGGGGAACCTGGAGCCTATCCCAGGGAGCATCGGGCACAAGGAGGGACCCACACTTGCCTTTCATTATTAAATCATGAGCCAAAAAGGAGTACAAGTTCAAAAACATCAAATATTTGGTGGTGGAGGAACTTCAGTGAACTGTCTCCAGAACCTTGATACTTCCTTCTGTGAACAGCTTTGATGCGAGTGGTCAGACAAAGAGTGATCTCACAGACAAAGCACAAAAAAAAAAAGATTAAAGTGTACCCTTCTCCAATTAGAGTTACCCTATAGGCCTGGGGTAGTGTCCATCCACAAGACCGTCAGGCTCAGACAGAAATGGACAACGTATGGGGACTCATTGGTGATGTTTTTCCTACAGTGGCCAAGAGGGTTTGCCTCAGACAGCTAGAAAACCATTGGAAATAACGGTTGGGGAAGGTAAGGCCGATGCTCAAGAAAGAACCGGTTTAGACCCTTGGTTAAGATGAAGAGTCAACTGATCACATGGGGCAGAAGATTGCTTGGGAGGTCTCGAAGAGGCTTTGGTGAAAGATTTAACTTTCATCTGCAAAAGGCCCTCCTTCCATGTAGCACATGAATACAGGGATTTTGAGTTTGAATGGAATTGCATCACTGGTGGCCATTAGGACGGACAGGAAGACGGCCTTTCTGGCAAACTGTTAATCAGCTCAAGAGGGGCAATCTGAACTAAGCAAGAGTTGACATCTACTGGGGATTCTGCCGAGTGGTGCAAAAAGCATTTGAAGAATCTCCTTAACATACCTTCCCTGTCATTGCTTTGAATTGAAAAGAACCAACTAAGGTTCAGGTCTGGAACACCAATAGAGCTTTTCCAAACATGGCTACAATGGACCCTGGGGAAGACGCAGCGGAGACCCACTGGACAGATTAGACATCACATGTGGCTGGGGAATGTTTGAGGAGCTCCCTAGAAAACAAATGTGGCCAGAGATAGAAAAGTCTAGACTGACTTTTTGAGCATGATTCCACTGAGCCAAATGGAAAAATGAATAAAGGAATGAGTAATAGGGAAAAAGGTTGTCAGTAGAATCTATTGTGCTCTCATGTTCAGTCAAGACAAAAGGTTTAAATCTTCATGCACTAGTCGAGAACCAGTAGTTAATGTTAATCATTAAACTACTAAAGTGTTTTCTTTTTTAAATGTAATCTGTGATCAAAAGCAATGGTTAATAGAACATGTATAGAACTGATCATTACTGGAAATAACCATTTGGGAGCACTGTACCTGGTAATAATAATCATCTAGATGGGGGTTCTCACTTTGTAGCTGGATCATCTGCAACTTAATGATCCACTCCTTCTCTTTGGCTGACATGAGCTCGGCATAATGATCACAATCCTTTAGCTTCCTGTTTAAATGAATGTCTTCACTAGCAAAACAATTATGGTCTCAACACCAACATATCGCAGTGAAGGTAGCAATTAACATTTAATTTTCTAAACAACTATTGTTAATGCAAATATAACGTAATCGGTCTACCGCCGAAAGCCTTGAGAACGCTGACTCAGCAATCTCTTGTGCTGTGGATGGAGCTGGGTTGCCAGGACTGGGAACCTAAGAGTCAAAAGGTCACACTCCTTCACTTTAGGAGATATTTCATCTACCTCCAAAATAAATAAATAAATAAATAAATAAATATCACACACACACCCCTAACCTGAATCTCTGAGGGAGGGGACTGGGTAAAGGGCTGAAGCAAGGGCCGGGTCGGGGTGAGTTTGGTCCAAACTGCAGTGGCATCATTTTGGGAGAGTGGAAGCGTGGCGTGGAGGGTGAAAGATAAATGCTTGGCTAAAGAGCAAAGAAAATAAGAATACAGAAGTAAAATTACACACTAGTCAGACCTAGCATTCACTTGTCTGATATGTTTTTGTTAATAAATGCCAACAGAATCCACCTACTTTCACAGACAGTGTTCTAGCTGGAAACTGTCACACAAGTGCAGACAGCCAATCAGATTGCAACAATTAAGATCTCGAGTTTAGATGGACAACTATCTAGCACCTAAACAAAACATAAGCATATCGCTTGGAGATAATGGAGTTCACCTGGTTGTAATTCTGTTTAATAGAGAATGGACTTTGAGGGTGTAGCGGAGATCTAGGCATCACCGGACAGACAGGCGCCTGCCGAGGGAGAGTCCTCTGTAGCGGGGATCGCAAGGTAGGAGACGTAAAGGGCATACTACCATGAGACACCCGGTCAATCACTCGCACAATGGCTCTGTCCTATACCGTTACAAAAATCAATGGGTTTTTTTGGTTGTGAGGAAAGGAACAGGAAGTGACAAAGGAACTGCCTTATTTATAAGATTTCATACTTGTAAGAGAGGTGTTTGTCTCATTGGGCCATAAGGTGACATCATCCACTGCGTGAAACAGACAACAGAGCAGGTATAAGCTTTTACCAGCAAGTTTGGCGACATTTGCAAAAAGATAAACAAATCTTGTGTATATAACTGTATGGGTGTGCACATGAATAGATGGTGATTGAAACAATCACACTTCAAAATGGATAAAAAGGAAGTTAGCAAACCGTGTTGGCGTTGAGATCCCCCCAGCCTGAACTGCGTCCACAGTCCACAATAGCGCTGTCCAAACTCTGAACCAAACACACAGTTACAGCACAAGTCGGTTTGTGGTTGAAGATCTTAAGCATTGATCTAAGAATATGCCTATCCTTTGGTGTCAATTTAAAATGATGCAACTTGGAAAACAAATGTTATTTGCAACTGCACTACTGTCAGAGCAAATTTAAAAATAAATTAAACACCTTCTGACCGAACAGAATACAATAGGAATGATAGATTAGGAGACTATGATAATAGTGCACACTGAAACAAACAGAAACAAGACAAACCTTGAGACTGGGTGGACCTTCCACAGTCCTCATCACAGCCGGATCATCCAGCAGCTGAATCATACCGACTCGCTCCCATCTGCTGCGGAACTTCTCACTCGGTTTTGCGGGAACCTGGGGCTCGATTTTAACTTTACGTCTGGGAGGAGAAGGCTTGTGTGGTGATTGAGGACAGGGTGAAGTGGGCTGGTTTCCTTCCATTAACAGAAGATCAACAGGATCCGCCTCCAGATCTTCAGCATTTAGGTCTGCAGCAAAGGTAAGAAGGTTGAAAGTTATACTTTTTTTTTTAAACTACATGTACCATTTTGAGAGAAAAAAAGTGTATCGTTCAGCATCGCAGCAACAACCGAACACTTAATGATGCACCTTTGGTGGATACACAACACTAATAATGCACCAGGATGGACACAGTCCACAGCGAACAAGAGCATTGAGGTGATGAACGCAAGTCTCAAACGTGCCTTTCTCACAGTCCTGACCTAATCCCAACCAACTTCTTAGTTAAGATTTGACTTGGACAGCCACTACTGATAAGGAACACTAACATCCAAGGCTGGATGTTAAAGCCCCAAGACGCTGCTAAGAAAAAGAGATGCCACTTGACCTAATCCGAAGGTCTCTTCGTTGTACAGATCAATCTCATCATCTTCTTCCACCATTTCTTGAATGAGCCCAGATTCATCCATTTCTCCTCCATCGCTCCACTGATCTCCATTTTCAGGCCAGCTGGCCTCAGGAACAGAGTCGCCCTTCTCCTCCTGTAAAGTACAGAACAACTGCACCTTAATCAAGGACTGAAGCCTTACCTGAACCCTCAACACAGCTTTGACCTAATCAGACTGGCGGTCTTCAAACATCTTAAGAGGATCACTTCTCCATTCCCCATTAAACTAATTATAAAAATATATTTAAAAAAAAAACTAACAAGATGGATGGATTGTTCTGCTGCCACATCTGTTTTAGATATAAATCAGTTTTTCATCCCATGTCCTTGTGGCTGTCAGGTGTACATCCTCAAGAGTAAAGCTTTTTTTATTATTATTATTTTAACCTTAATTTAGCCAGGGATTGATTTAGGTACCCTCTTTTCAATCTTGATTTAATACACCATCACTCATTATAACATTTTAATCAATCAACATTTGAGATTAATATAGGCTATAAATCATGCTTGTGTGTGTGTTAAAGGTGATGTCTACCTAGCCACCCAACAATAGAACATATGGATCTTTCTTGTGTAGACACTAGTGATGTGGCGTTCATCCGAAAAATCCGATTCTCGGCGTTCATCCGAAAGATCCGACCCACTTTGTAAACGACACATCGCTAGTATACTCGTATGAGATCACTTTTTTTTTATTATTGTGGGTTTTTTCCCCCTATATTTTTATGAAGGAGTCGATGCCATTTCTCTTGCCGAGTAATATAATCGAGGTGTCTTCACGGAAACCCCCACCTTCTCAATAGCTGTTTGTTAGTGTGAATTCATTTATCTTGAGTAAGAGCTTTAACTTGGTTAAGGTCACCTTAAAAACTCATTTTCTTCATTGTCCAAGCAGATGTAGGGCTGAAACATGTGGCGTATATCGGCGGCGGCGTCATCATTATTATCATTATTATTATTATTATTATTATTATTATTTAATCGAGAAACCGCTACAACTGAAACCTTGTCCGGCAGTGAGCCGTTTCGAACCTGAAGGAGTCGACTCTTATTGATGAGCAGAGCCGATTGATCTGACCCGGTGAAAAACTAGAGTCAAACCCGACCGGAAGTGATGAATAAAACGGATAAGGCTTGCTATACTGTGGATGTAAAGCAGAAACAGCTTACCGGGTGCTCAGTGTCATTCATTTCGCTTAAATAGTCTATAAGAAGTCACGCTGCTAAACTCTCCAACCGCCAATTTTTTCTTTTTTTTTTTTCTTTTCTTCTTATCCGACATGTTGGAAAGCTCATTAACGCCTTTATAAACGCACCTGTAGGGGGCGTGGCTTAGCGCCATGCCACCTTCACGTGAGCCTTCACCTTCATTAATACTCGTGAGCTCGTGCTCACATTTAGTTTAAAATGTGAGTGAAGGAAACGCTCTTCGGGTTTTTTTTTTTATTATTATTTATTTATTTAATTTATATAAATATTACAGTATATTCAGCTTGGGATTCTGAGAGAAAAATAAAACTGTACATGTAGTTTAATTCTCAGAGAATGTTTTACTTTAATCACATACATTAACTATTTCTGAATCTTTTATTTTGCCAAGTTTTTGCAAGTCTGAGTCCTTTTCACTGTACAGTGCACTATTATCAGGGTCGGCTATTTTGTAGTTGTGTCCACTGACAATGAAAGTAGAAAGAGAGATTATTGAGCTGTGAAATTATTGTACATACCCATACAGTACAAAGAAAAGTGTTTATTGTCTTCTTCATTGTGTAGCTGGAACAGCAGAGACACAAAAAAAAACAGCTTATCTGAGTATGAAGACTGCATAACAACAAGGTGTAAACATATTTAAAATAAATCTTTGGCAGTATAGCATATATCTCATCACATGTATTTTTTTTAAAGACAGACTTAAAATATAAAAGTTGATAACCATATATTGCAACAGCAGTGACTATAAGCTGCATAAAGCAAATATATTAAACTGAAATCATTTCTTGTTTGATTTTTTTTTAAGAAATAAAATGAACTTAATATATAATCCAAATAGCAAAAAAACAAAAAGATCTTTGAAAATCATTCACGCAAATGAGCATCTCTTTCTTTCATAAGACAGCTGGTGATTGTCAGCAACTGATGTGGGGTTTACTTCATGTCAAGAAAATGAAAGCTTTGGCTGATCACATGGCTGTCATGTAAGCATGTGCCGATAATCTGTGCTAAAACATTTTAAAAATCCTCTTTTAAAAATTTTAAAAATTTCTCTATTCGAGCTAACTGTATTGAAAAAGTTTAACTAGTTAGCACGGTTTGATACAAGGCCAAGCATTAATTAGCTTTTGTTTGGCAGCTCAATTTTCTATTTGAAATTCCTAGACTTATTAATCTAGATAACCTTAAACCTAGGCTACGAACCTAGACTAAGCTTTCACTAACAGCTAGCCAGTGTTAGCTTATAAAGTTCGGGTGTTGTGTTTTTAATTGTAAATAAGAAGGTAACGAGTGATTTCGGGTACACAAACATCACAGATGTTGTGCGAGAAGCTTCAGGTAGTTATTTAAATAATGATTTTGAATATGTTAGCAGTTTGCATGATGGGAAAATGTAACATCAACACATGCTTACTTGATTAGGCCATGTTAGGAATGTTCACTGTATTAAATCATAGCTGTGTGTGTGTGTGTGTGTGTGTGTGTGTTTAATCCTACAGTCCTTCAGCCTCTATAATTATATTTACCTGTACATCAATAGTCCAACATTATAGTGTGATAAAATAAAAAAATAAATAATTCCTGCTTACAACATGGGACATCAAACACACAAAAACTCAGTTGTTAGGCAACCGGTCAGAATGGACATCTTTGCTGACATTTTACTGGAAATGCTAGCTGACATGTAGCCATTTGCTATTCACGTAAATGCACAATGACAATAAAAATGGGATGAACCTGTTTGAAATGTCAACGTTTTACTCAGACGTGTTGGTAAATTGCTTAAAAATAAGATTACGTCCAGCTAAAATCCCAACATAATTACACTTGGCGTCAATTGCTAACCAAACGTCCAGGGGTTCCAAATCGGTGAGAAAAGCTCAGCTTTGTTTCTTATACAACTCACGTAAATATCTTCATTCTGTCCAAGAAGAACATTGGGCTGTTGTGTGCATGTAAACATAGCTAACAGGAAGTATTTTTGGCACACATGCTCATTTTACAAAAAAATGCTCTTTTTTTTTCTTTATATCACTTGACTTTATAAAATTGCACTTGTTTTTGTTCTTTTGCACATTACTAAATAAGGAAAAAGATGTAAGGTAACAATACTGATTCTGGAAAGCTTCCTATCTTGAAACATCCCCTGATTTAAATTCAGCCAAACAGCTTGAGGAAACACGGGTGGCAGTAGGGCTTGTTGTCCTGCTCCTTAAAGCAGCCTTTGCTCAGAGGTTTAAGGCAGAACTGACATACTAGGTGCTGCGGGTGGAACTTAGCGCCCATGGCAGTGACGCAGCGTCCTACGATGGGCTGTTGGCACGCCTGACACACACTGCCACGAGACTGATGATAGTGCACCTCACACAGCGGCTGGCCCTCGTGCTCGAAGAAGCTTCCGTTCACAAATGGGCTGAAACACTCCTGGGATGAAAAAAATGAACAAAGATGTGAACATACAGAACATCATAGATATGCGCTAATTTTTAAATTCACAGAAAGAACATTTTTGCCTTTTAAAGTGAAAGAATCTACTAAAAAAAAGTGCTTTTTTAACCACTTAAAACCTATTTTTACCTATTAAAATAGAAAATTTTTATCCCTTGAAGAAAAGCAAAACTATTCCTTTTTTCCTGGGCAAATATTCTATTATGCTAGCTACAGCATGACATTCCCTGAGGCTAACACATCAAACGCAAAAAATACACTTTCATTTAGAATTTTCGTTGTAGAAATGTTTTGTCCATAAATCACGGTTTGTGTAAGAAGTAAGTAGACTGGATATTTTAGATTAAATTGTATGAGTCATACCCTGCAGACAAAGCACTGTGGGTGCCAGAGGGCATTGAGGGCGGAGATATAATTCTCCACGATTGGCTGAGAGCAGCCTTCACAACGCGACGCAAACAGCGCCAGGAAACACTGCTGACAGTACTGCTGTCCCTCACGGTCGTGAAACCCTGAGAGAAGAGACAGGAAACCCTCCAGATCTCAAAACTACACGCACAACTAAGTACATGAAGCTTTAACTAAGCCACACCTACAGAGTCACATTTATGAAGTCACAGTCATGAAGTCTTAAACATACCTTCATCTCCGAATGTCCGGCTGCACTTGACGCAGCAGAAGCACTCAGGATGCCAGTTCTTATCGAGTGCCGTGACCATTTTCTACAAACGAAACAAAGACGATGAATACTTCTAAATGCTTTTGTTTTGGGATGTTTAATAGTAACGGGAAATGAGATACTCACGTTGAGAATGGGTTTATTGCAGTGTGCGCAGTGAGGCGAGTACAGGCTGAAGTAATCCGGCTCGCAGTATGGACGCCCGTCCTTCTCAAAGAAGTTACGGTTCCCCAATTCACATTCACACTCGGAGCACACAAAGTGTTCGGGGTGCCACACCTGCCCCAGCGCCGTCACCACCTACAGCACACAGGTGTTTGTGGCTAAATAAATAGCTTTCATTCCAAAAATCTATGCTTTAGTTTATTCGTGCATTATATATTGTACATATCATATAGTGTCTTAGTAACCAAGACTCCTGAGGTATTATGGGTAATAACTGGATTTAATACATGAGCTGGTTTACCAGTCACCGTATGCATTAGCGTGACCTCACCTGTCCCACAATCGGTTTCTGGCAGGCGGAGCAGTTTCCCTTGGAGGAGGTGGACACACCCTGCCTGCTCAGATCTGACTGGAGGAGACCCAGCATGCTGTCCAATGAGCCGCCAGAGGACGCCGGGGGCGGGGACACCGGTTGCTGCAAAGGCGCCGGATTGGCCTGTGCTGTCGGCTGATAGTAGAGGATGGGCGGAGTCAAGACATAATGTAATTGTTAATAATACATTGCAATAAAGAGGTTTAAGCACTTAACTACTCACCACACTCTGCACGCGGAAATCTGACAGCGACGCCATCAGTTTGTCCAGTTCCAAAGTGGCCGAGGTGGCCGAGGGTTTCACTGACCTTCACACACACACACACACACACACACACACACACACACAAACACACACACATTATCCCAGCTAATCAAAACAGTTACTGAAATGTTTCTGACTAAGCTACCCAGATGTCGTTACAATAGAACTTGTAAGGTAGTTATTTTACTATACTAAATAGTGCGATGTAAACAAACAAGATGGCCGACATATGAAGGTTTTAAACACAGACCACACATTCAGTCCAAGCTGGAAGATGTGTTTTCTTACAGTATATGCCAGATTATCAACCAGATTGCAGTTTAATCGAATAGCTGTAGGAGAGAACACACCCGGTGGAAGGAGCTGACTTTCCCAATTTCTCCTTGTCCTTGTCTTCCTTCTTCGTCGTAGGGAACTGAGCCAGAATCTCATCTAGGAGACAGACAATAAGTGTGAGACAGGACACATACACACTCACACATACACACACACACACACACACCGGTGATGTTGAACTGGGTGGCGTTGAGCTCCTGCAGCAGGTGATCGAGTTCACTCAGGCCTCCACCCAACACCGACGAGGACGAGAACGCAGGAGTAGGGTCAGGAGAGCGCGGAGAACGAGGCTTACACACCGTGCTGAGGGACGCCACACGGAATAAAATCACCGACTGAAATGCAGAATCGAAATCACGGACAATAAATTGTCGTTGATGTACCTGTAAAGCTTGTCTGGGTTCTGCGAGCCGTTGGACTTCATGGCAGCTGAAACTGTCTATGAGAGAGATCGAAATAAACTGTAAATGAACGTACAATAATCAATTAAGGAATAATGGTGTAATAAATGTCGGAAAGTCAGGAATTGTGCGTGCTTTCCGTAGCCCACCTGCTGAGGTGTGTATGCAGGAGGAGGAGGCCGGTTCTGAATGGAGTCTTGGTTGGATGTGGGTAAGGGGTCAGAGGTCACTGGAGGGTCAGAGGTCAATAGGACGGGGCACCGAGAGAGAGGAGAAGCGGAGCTTTCCAGATCGGCCAGGAGAGCATCTACACACACACACACACACATACAAAGTGAGAGTGATATTTCTTTACTTTAAGCAGTAAAGATTAGTTTTAGTTGATCTGGTAGTTGATCTTTTGGTGACTGGGCAGAAAAAAAAGGAGGGGAAAAAAATTAATGAATGCACTTCCAGTCGAGCTTTTATGTTGACAGAAAAATATTTTTTTTAAACATATATATATATATATATATACACACAGTGCCTTGTGAAAGTATTTGGCCCCCTTGAACTGTTCGACCTTTTGCCACATTTCAGGCCTCAAACAAAGATATAAAACCGTAATTTTTTGTGAAGAATCAACAACAAGTGGGACACAATCATGACGTGGAACGAAATTTATTGGATATTTCAAACTTTTTCAACAAATAAAAAACTGAAAAATTGGGCGAGCAAAATTATTCTGTGCAGACCATTTACCATTACCATACCATTACCCTAGGGGTCCGCAGAGGTACTGCATGGGGGTCGCGAAAGTTTTGGTACCGGTTTGATATAACACAATTTCATACAATATATATAATTAGGGGGTCCCTGCTCCATCTCGCGATCAGTTTGGGGGTCCTTGGCCTGGAAAACGTTGAAGACCCCTGTTATAGAGGTTGACTGATTGCTGGAACTATCAGTTATTGAAAAAATCCACACTAATTTTCTCAAAAGAGCGGCCTCTAGAGGCAAAATAAAAACTATCACTGACTAATTTTGTTGTGTTATTGGAAAACTTTTTGGTTCAGTTTGGATGTATATCTTTTATTTACTTTAATATTTTATTAATAATTCATATATATATATATATATATATATATATATATATATAATTAAATAATCATATATATATATATATATATATATATATATGTGTGTGTGTGATTATTAAATTTTTTTTTAAAGTACAGCATGTTTTCATGGTCCAGTAAGTGCTGTTAATTTTTGTTCAGTGATATTTTAATTTGAGTGTTATGTTTTCATTCAGTATCAATTTTCAAAACTATCGGTTGGTTAATCGGTTATTGTCAGGTAGGTACCGCCTGAGTCAGTTATCGGTACCGGAAAAAAAATCACTATCGGTCCACGTCTACAGCGTTATTCCCAAGCAGTGGCCACAGATTTTGTTGTTGCACACCGCATTAATAATGCCTTTTTTAAAAATGCAGTTGAGAGCTTATCAGACTTCCATCCAGCGTCCAGTCTAGTACGCAACTACCCCAAACGAAACCCTGAAAGAATTTGGGCATTGGAAAAGATGTTCTTTCCTCTTTTTCTCAGCCTTTGCATGGGGTAAGTGTCAAGTCCATTTTCCAATCTTTCCATTTATCTTTCAATATATCTTACAATAGAAATGGTTCTGCAGGTCACAGACACTTATACTTTGCCTCTGTTTGTCTAAATGTAATCAATTAAAATGTACTTAATTAATCCAGATTATTTGTTTGTGAATCTCGGCAGCCGAGGAATATTTTTAAACTAGCCCAATTTGGCATAAAAAAGGCATCCTGTTTGTTGCTCCTCCTCCACTGAAAATGATCACAGAGCGAGCATGGGGCAGCATGATTCCCGTCCCAA
>JAFFST010028151.1:26736-37482 GCA_022414735.1 Noturus placidus
TGCATGCAGCTCTGCTACCATTGGTGTGTGAGTGTGCTCTCATTTGTAAGTCGCTTTGGATAAAAGCGTCTGCTAAATGTAATGTAAATGAATTCTGTATCTTTTCAGTGAGTCCAATTATTTGACTCAGATCACCAGTAACAGTCGACTCTTTCACCTCCCAACTGGATCACCGCCTTTCCTTTTCTGAACAGTACAAAGTCCTGATAAACACTACCTGCCTCATTACTGCCCTAATTACCGTGAGTAGAGTGTGTGGATTGGGACATGCCCAAAATGGACCGTTTATGTGTTAATGTGCGCAATATAGTGAATGGGGTATGCGTCCAAAATGGATTAATGATGGGGATTATGTGGCGTATATAATCAATAGAGTGTTTGGTCCCCAGTGGAACAACTACGGTGTCTACGTGTCCCATGTAGTGAGTAAGGTGTGCGGATTGTGACACGCCCACAATGGACCAACGATGGTGTTTATGTGCCCTATGTTGTGAATATTTAGTGTGGAGTGGGACACAGCCACAGATTAATCACTGACAATCCCTTACTCTGTTTCCAATGTTAATGCACTAGATAGGGAGTAGGGAGCCAGTGCTGGTTTAGACACTGAAGTTTGGATGTTTTGTCAGGTTGTGCAACATCGACGGCAGCGATCACTGTTTAACTCAAGTGTGTTTGGCATCAAGCCGTGTGATGATTCACTCTCTTTCTCTCTCACACACACACACACACACACACACACTAATGTGCTCTTATAAGGAGCTAAAATCCCTGTCTGTAGGACTTGACCATATTTAGAGTTGCACTCTGCTGGCCTGACACACACAGACACACACACGCGTACACGCGTACACGCGTGCACACACACACACACACACACACACACACACACACAGTTAAGAAAGCGGATTCAGTACCAATCTAATCCAGATGTGTGTGGTTCGGGACTCACCGTGCTTAGTAAGCATTTTTTACTGTCTCTCTCAACACACACACACACACACAAACACACACACACACACAGAGTAATGTTTCCATTCTTAAACTCTGAAGTGACCTCATCACCAAGTGGATGTAAAACCCCGACCACTCCATTAATTGTGTGTGTGTGTGAGAGAGAGAGAGAGAGAGAGAGAGAGAGAGAGAGTAGCCATGTTGGTTGCCTCAGAAGGGTGTGCAGGCAGGCGATGTGGCGTGTCCTTCCACCCTCCCTGTTCCCCTCACACACGCACACACATACTTACAACTCAAGTTGTAATTACCAGATCCGTGGGTTGTGTCCCAAATCACTCCCTACTGAACTTTCAAGCATTACATAGTGTATAAAATAAAACCTCCTTCCTTCTAGCTAGTGCACTACTTTGGGTATGAAATGGCATATGCGCACTAATATAGCAAGTAGGACTCATAGTGCACTATGTAAAGTGTAGGGGTCCTTGTAGGCTGAATCACAAATGACACATCATGTACCCACAGAAAAACCATTACCTATATAGTGCACTTCTAAATATAAAAAGGCTCCCTTAGGGTCGATTTAGGGCACTACGTGGGGTGCGTACCATTATAAGTGCAGCCTCGGAATGTGCGCTTTGTAGGATGCTAAATTTTTTAAACCGTGGACTACAGGAAGAGAAACCTAAACGGCTTCGCGTATAGCGCACGATAATACGCATGACCTGATTCGCGCCCTACGTACATAGTGCACATGTTTTTGGGATCCAAGTGGAAAAACATAACCCAAACATATGCCCAAATTCACGACATAGTGTACTTGGTTGTCTTTGAGAGCGAGAGTGTGGAAAAAAATCCCACAATGCACCGCAACAGTCTCTATAACGTATAACCCTAGTGAGGTGTGCAGTGAATAAGGTGTACGGTTTCGGACAAGCCCACAGTGGGTTGAGAATGATGGGTAAAGTGTGCACTTGCAGCACGCACTTCCCCTACGTCCCATCTAGTGCACAGCATATGGAATAAGAGGTGTGCACGCGCACTACTGAGTCTGCAGTGAATTGAGGTTTCCTACAGTAGGGCCTCAGGGCAGACGCTCTGGACCGGAGCGCGCACCGCGTCTATCCGGTTTTGCATGGGACAATGCAATGAGAAATGAGACACGACCGGGATTCATAAACATCTGATTATTGTTTTTCATCTCTCTCTCTCTCTCTCTCTCTCTCTCTCTCTCTCTCTCTCTTTTCACTCCTCCCTCCTTCTTCCTCATCATTCTGGATGCCAACCAGACTGCGCAAAATAAAGCAATTACTACAAGAATTTATTCATTAATATAAAATATATATATATATATATATATATATATATATATAAAAGGAGTACGTACCCAAATCATCCATCTTCATTCCTCAGAATAAATATGTTAATTTGCAGGATTTTCGTTTTAACGTTCGCGCTCGTGAACTTGCCCGTTATTCCTAACGGCTCGCGCGCGACTCCACAAGCTCGTACGGTTATTCCAGGACGGCGCGCGCGCGGCTGCTGTGGATGAAATGGGCGTGGCCTGTCCTTCCTCTTCCTCCCCGCCCCCTTTTCCTGTTGCAACGCCTCGAGAAGGCGGCTGTGTTCTAACACACTAATACACTCTAATATAAGAACTTATCTTATAAGAACGCTTCTGTTCCGGGTATGTTATGACGCAAAACATTTTTATTTTTATTTTTTTAAAAAAAATACAAACACTTCCTGTTTCTACGATGACATTTTGGAACCTTGTCCGTGAATTCTCCTCGAAAAGAAGGCGTGGCCTAGTCATCTCTAGCCCCGCCTTCTCTCTGGGGCACGTCATGGCGCACATTCCAAGCCCATATTTGGGGCAGAAAAAGTGTCTCGGTCACCGCCTGTAACGCAGACACACACAAAAAGTCATGTTTTATTCGAGAATTGTGGGCTTTCAACTTCTCAAAAATTATAATAAGAGCACTACACAATAACACTGAAATGCAATCTATATTTAAAAATAAAATAATCATAATGGAAATAGCATACAACTGTACTGTAGGAGGAAGGGTTTTACTCACAAGCATTGTGTGACACACAATGATGGCGTCAATGAACAGTCTGAAGTGTGAAATTATTATTATTATTATTGCTATTATTATTATTATTATTATAACGAGAGTATTCAGTCGGATAAAAACCTCATGTTCGGTGAGGAAGTCCATGTTTAAGATTTGGACTCAGATAGCAAAATGGTGTGGAGTAATTGTAGCCAGATGTGGAGGGTAATGTGGCTAACGAAAAACAAGAACCCACCTTAAAACCAACCTGACGTATGTAGACTTGCAGTAACTAAAATACGAATACAAAAACATGAAAATGTTACACACACACACACACACACCTACACCCGTCTTCATTAGCTCGAGGGTGAATACTCATCCCTCATACAGTGGTTCTGAACTTTTTTTTCTCTTTTTTTAGTTAGCCATCATCCCTATTTTAACCCTGTTGACCCCACCACACTCGGGTTACTGTTGTGTGGGTTTCCTCCGGGTTCTTTGGTTTCCTCCCACTCTCCATAAACATGCAGGTAGGTGGTTGAAGTTCGCATATACTGCATCGGCCATAGATGTGAATCTATGTAGATGTGTGTGTCCATCTGAGCTGAATTCGCCCACCTCACCCCCAGTGTTCCTGGGATAGGCTCCGGATATGCCATTAATCTGAGCAGGATAAAGCATTTACTGAATGAATGAAAATCAATGTTTAAACAAAAACATCACGCATGATATTTATCAGAATGTGTAAGAGTGTTGCACTCACTGCATCTAATGAGAAGACTGGGGCTTGTGCGTCACACTGCAGCTTATTGAAGTCAGGAGTTAGTCGAAAGCGTGACATCCAACCTCAATCCAACAGCACCCTGGTGTTCTGTAAAATTGCATAACCAATGCACATGGCTATAACTAATTTGGAGGACACAGAAAACTGGGCCTAAATAATTCTGGTAGGACTTTTTTGGGGGGTCGGGGGGTTGCTTTATATGTGGGGTATTGCAGTCTATATATCTCCCTGCAGTTCTTGCCTGGTTTCCCACTGAAGCTTAGCAGGGTTGAGCCTGGCCAGTACTTGGATGGGAGACCTCCTGGAGGAAAACTAAGGTTGCTGCTGGAAGGTGTGTATTAGTGAGGCCAGCAAGGGGCGCTCACCCTGTGGTCTCAGTATAGTGAATGGGACACTATACTGTAAAAACAGCACCGCCTTTCTGATGAGACGTCAAACCAAGGTCCTAACTCTCTGTCGTCATGAAAAATACCAGGACACTCATCGTAAAGGTGTCCTGGTGAAATTCCTCCATTGCCACTATCATTGCCCCCTAATAATCCCCCATCTCTGAATTGGCTACATCACTCTCCTCTTCACTAATAGCTGGTATGTGGTGGGGGTTCTGTCGTGCTATCCAAATGGATGCTACACACTAGTGCTGGTTGAGGAGATTCCCCCCATACTATGTAAAGTGCTTTGAGTGTCTAGAGCTATATAAATGTCACTGTAAATTATTCTGCAATTGAGCTATGATATACAGTACAAAAATAATGGCGGGAAAAATCTATTTAAATAACTAGAAAAAAAGGTCAGTTTATTAAGTGTAAGATATTGACTAATGCTCTTGTGGATGAATGGACTAATCCCAAAAGCCACGCTCCAAAATATGGAAAGGCTTCCAAGAAGAGTGAAGGTTACTCTAACAGCGAAGGGAAGATTCTATCTGGAAAGGAATTAAAAAAGCAAAAGTGGGTATGATGATGATGATCAGGTGTCCTACAGTGTCATAATCCAATGATGACTTCACATCAGTCCCAGATGACTAAGCAGTTAATTTCTGGAACCACAGGTTCAGCTTCTGTGCCCTGCGATGGATTGGCACCCTGTCCAGGGTGTACCCAGACTCATGCCCGATGCTCCCTGGGATACGCTCTAAGTTTCCCCGTGACCCTGAAAAGGATAAAGCGGCATAGAAGATGGATGGATGGATGGAGGTCCAGCTACAGGAGGGACATGTATAAGTGGTAGTGGTGCTAGCAGCATTCTTTGGTGTGGTCTTCCTGGTTATCTTATATCAGCATGCCAGTCCCTTTGAGGACAAGCTAGCAGCAGCAGTGCCCACCAGGTTCTCAGGTCTTATCGTGCACTACTTCAGTGCAGTGATGTAACTAAACATGTGGGGGCAGTTGGTTTTGGGCCATTCTAATAGCAAGACCTACTCAGCGTACTTGGTGTTGGATGAACGTGACCTCAATACTTTTGTGGTTGGTCTTCACCAGTATGTCAGTACATGATGCATCCATGATGTCATATTTATTCTTTTGCTGGAATACTGTATTTATGATGTTCAGGTCATGCTCAGCTTAGAATGTGAGAAGTCCTGGTGTTATTCCCCACCAGATTGTTAAAGTCACCAAGCAAATGGATTTTGTCACATTTGGTGAAGTGCTTCATCCAGTGATTGACTGAGAGATGCAGTCATTGGTCCCAAGCTAAGATGGTAGAGTTGGTGCATACACACTGATGTCAGCAGTTTACTGAAACCTACTGGTGTTTTCGTCTGGCTTGCTTGGGAGGACTTCATGTTCTTCATTTACCCCTATGTAGATGTCATCCACAAGCAGGGTATCATTTCCAGAAAAAGGTGTACCCCATTTCTAAGTCTTCCTCTAGGAACTTCGTCTCACTCAGGGGCATCAAGGTCAACGTTGTACCGACTCAGCTTGGTGGCAAACAGAGCCGATGGAGTTGATCTCTGATTTGGTCGACCTCAGATGGAGAGATCACGGGGCGGCTGTGGCTCAGGTGGTTAAGCGGGTTGTCCACTAATCGTAGGGTTGGCGGTTCGATTCCAGGTCCACATGACTGCACATGCCGAAATGTCCTTGGGCAAGACACTGAACGACAAGTTGCTCCCGATAGCCAGCTAGCGCCTTGCATGGCAGCTCTGTCATCATTGGTGTGCGTGCGTCTGAATAGGTGAATGAGACAGTGTAAAGCGCTTTGGATATAAGTGCGCCATTTAGATCACACTTCTTTCCAGGTTGCCAATTTGAAATTTGTTGTCTTTTTATTTTGTCTGCATTTTGTAGTAAATACCGATTGGTGTGGAAACCTCTCCAGGAGTGCACTGAGGACCCACTAGCGGATGAGCTAAATAGGGGGTTGACTAGTGCATTCAAACCCTCCCATTCCCAGACACCCCAACACGGTCAGATTTTTGAAGGTTGAGTCTAGATGTTTGTCACCAAGGTCAAAATGTAAACACTGAGTTTTATAGTGTCACAGGGGGTGCACATTCCCCACTCGATTTTTAGAGAATGGTTCCCAGTCACAATGGATTAGCCCAAGATGGCTGCCAGCTCATCAGTCAGTTGAGGTCCATATTAGCGTGCTTTTATTTCAGGATGTGTTCACCTAGACTTGCAGTTGGATGTCCTCTTCAGGCTGCCGTACTATTCTGATTAGCAGGTCATTGACTCACCGATAGTCTTGACATGTGCTGTCTAGGCAGAACAAGAAGGTGTAGTTATCTCATAACTCAATTAATTAAAACTTAACCCAGTTCTCATGCAGTTAAAGAACCAAATTAGCCAGAGAACACGACCACGAGTAGTAAATCTGAGGTATGTCATTTTCTTCATGGACCTCTTAAGCAACATATAAATAATGGGGTTCAAATGATCATTTCCATAGAATTAACCACTATATGTGGAAGTACCTTCAGAACCCACCATTTACAGTCATCTCAAATTTTAAGATAAAATAAGACTTTATTAATCCCCAGATGGAGAAATTAAGAGTTTAACCAGCACGCATGTTCACTCTGTAATACCAGTTGTTGTAAATGTATTAGCAGAGAGAAAACATAGGACCTCAGAGGTAAAATGTAACCTGTAAACAGGAAGGTTACGGTAACTTAAAACACCACTCTTTACAACCACAGTGAGCAGAAAAGTATCTCAGAACACACAACATGTTGAACCTAAAAGCTTAAGATCACTCAAGACCAGTCCTGTTTTTAAAGAGACCCCAACCCACCTCATTGCCATTAAGGAATTGTTTGATGTCTGGCTGAAGGACATAGCATCAAGGAAGCTTTTATATATATATATATATATATATATATATATATAAAATAAAAATACATATACACTGTATTTCCTTGTAACCGCTTTTATAAAACATAACATTCACGGCACATGAAAAATTAAGGAAACATGACAAACGTAAAATTCAGATCTTTAATATCAGTGCCTATAAGGGTTGCTTAATTGATGATAATAAAAAGAGAGCTAAATTACATAATGCACTATGAATGCAGGCTCGAAGTGAAAATATGCTGTAATTCCCGCATGCGTCACAATATCTCTTACTGCAAAACACAAGAACCGCTTTCTTTCTGATTTAATGAACACTATAAACAACACAAACGCCTTTACACTGCAAAATCAAGCCGTGTTCGGGTTTAAAGTGTGTGTGTGTGTGTGTGTGTGTCACGGACACTGTGAGGTGGAAATGAGCGTCAGTCCATAGTTAACAAGGAAATTTAATAAGCTAGATGATGTTTCTGTGTGTGTGTGTGTGTGTGTGTGCGCGTGCTGAGGATTGGAGGGAGTGGACGGGGGATGGTGGTGGTCGGCTGTGTCCGGTTTTTGGTTTTCTGAAACCCCTAACCCCTTCTGAGTGCTCAGTTCGGGTGGATCCTCCTCGTAAACGAATTGGAGCGGCAGACTTCTCCTCCTGGGTGTTTTTTGTGTTTTTACTGCACTGACTGCTCGTTGGCCGTGCTGCCCGAATCCTGAGGCTTCATCACGTCAGGAAGCTCGGGAGGATTCGAGAACGGATCCACTTGGAGCTGCTCAAATGCATCATCTGCATGCACACACACAAATGTATTCATTTTATAAAATTTAGCTTCAGCATAGTATATGCTCACAGCACAATGGGTAGCGTTGTGCTAAGGAAGACGTACCGCTAATTCGGAAGGCGAGTCCGACTGTAGCAGGAGCCTGAGGTCTGGCCGTCTGATTAGTGAAACCAGAATCTCCCAGTGTTTTACCGTCGTCTAGCAGCTGATCATCCTGTAACACGTACACACAGACAGTTAAAGCACCAGGTTTTAACAGTCCCAGTCTCACACAGGGCCACGTCTCAAACCACACACTACTCTACTAAATAGCACACTACCTTTGTATAGTGAAAATAATGTGTAAAGTGCATTTTAACGAGCGCAACAATAACGGGTGAACAGTGAAGATCAATGACTGAAATGTAGTTTGAATATCAATGAGCATGTGAATATTAATGAGAGAATGGCTACTATTAATGATCGCATGGCGAATATTAATGAGCATGTGGTGAATATTTACTTTAAATGAACATTAACGAGAGCATGGCTAATGTTAATGAGCATATGGCAAATATTAATGAGCGGGTAGTGAATAATGAGAGCATGGCTAATAATAATAATAATAAGTGTATTAATTCAATTCAATTTTATTTATATAGCGCTTTTTACAATAGATATTGTCTCAAAGCAGCTTTACAGGAATATAAACACAGTATACTCACAGTAAAAGTGAGAAATTATCCCAACTGAGCAAGACACTGAGTGGCGACAATGGCAAGGAAAAAACTGCCCAAGATGTTTAAGAGGAAGAAACCTTGAGAGGAACCAGACTCAGAAGGGAACCCATCCTCATCTGGGTAACAACAGACATTCTTAAAGAAACAATTATCGGTTTAAATGTAATCTGTTTGGCTTTGAAAAGCCTTTGTCCCAATGTTAACGATTGTGTGGTGAATGTTTAATTTAAATGAATATGAGAGCATGGCTACTATTAATGAACATATGGCAAATATTAATGAGCGTATGGCGAATATTAATGAGCGGGTAGTGAATAATGAGAGCATGGCTAATATTAATAAGTGTATTAATGTTAATGATTGTGTGGCTAATGTTAATGAGTGTGTGGTGAATTAAAACTAAATAAATTAAAAGTAAAGTAATATTATCCAGTGTGCGGCTAATGTTAATGAGCATATGGTGAATATTAATGAGAGCAGGGCTAAAGTTAATAAGCATGTGGTGAATATTAATGAGATCAGGGCTAATGTTAATGAGTGTGTGGTGAAAATGAGAGTGTGGTGAATATTAAGGAGATCAGGGCTAATGTTAATGAGTGTGTGGTGAATATTAATAAGAGCATGGCTAATGCTAATGAGTGTATGGCGAATATTTATGAGCATGTGATGAACATTAATGAGTATATGGTGAATGTTAACGAGCATGTAGTGAATATTAAAGAGAACAGGGTTAATGTTAATGAGCGCATGGTGAATGTTAACGAGCATGAGGTAATGTTCTCACACACAGCATGGGCGGCTGTGGCTCAGTCGGTAGAGCGGGTTGTCCACTAATCGTGGGGTTGGCGGTTCGAAGTGTGCTCTCATTTGTAAGTCGCTTGTAAATGTAAAAATGATATTTCTGTAAAGCTGCTTTGAGACAATGTACCATTGTAAAAAGCGCTATACAAATTGATAAATTATAATTATTAAATTATAAATATTAATGAAAGCATGGCTAATGTTAATGAGCATATGGTGAATATTAATGAGTGTTGAATATTCAATAATGTATAATTCACAGAGTGAACAGGTCCTTCACAAGTTATAACAGCGAGCATCGGATCAAGCTGCTAGTGCTGGGGGGGAATTGTAAACACTATACCTTGTAAAGTCTCTGGTCCTCAGGCGGTCTCTTCAGGATGCCCTCAACAATGCGTTTCAGCTCGTAAACAGTCGTGGACTCCTTTGCATCTGTGAAGATGGTCGTCTTATGACGCCGGATCATTAAAAACACGTCCTGTGGATGCAAAACATTTGTTCACGTCGATCTACACTCCATACCTCAATGACAAAGCAAATAAACAGGTTTATAATAACTTTGGAAAAAACAAGACACTTAAAAATCACACTGACGCAAGTATTCAGACCCTTTGCTAGGACACTTGAAATGTAGCTCAGGTGCATCCCATCTTTCTAGATCGTCTTTGAGAGGTTTCTACACTTGGATTGGAGTGTGGCAAATTCAATCAATTGGATTTGGGAAGGCCCAAATTAATTATAAATAATTAGTCTTTTACTTTCAGGTATCCATGTTTTAAAAGTTTTAGTCTCCTTTTGAGGGCTTGACACAGTATTAGCTCTTCAAATGACGCTTTTTAAAATATGTTTTGCATGTTTGTTTTTAATGCTGAAATGTATTTTTTTTTATTCAGAAGTCTCTGTATTGTGGATGGAAAGGTTCCACCCTGGAATAAAGTTGGTTTGACATTGGACGTTCAATATTTGACGATATACGGAAATTAAGGGACCCTCTCTGAAGTTTCAAACGACATTGTTATACACGTTTCTAACTTCAATAACATTTGGAGGGAATGACTTACAGTCATATAACCTGTGTTAAAGGTTATCTAGGTGTCATCTAGGTGACCGCTATAATACACAACTCTTAGATTTTTGATATTTAATTAAAACTATTAAATCATATATAAATATTGCCATGTATTTTATTACTGCATGGGCTCATACAAAAAATTACCATCTAGCTACCCATCTTCTATACCACTTATCCTAATATAGCATTATTTAAAGCTCAATAGCATTTGAAGGGAATGAAGTACAGTCACAAATCCAACTGTAAAGTGTTCATCTAGGTGTCAGGTATGATGCACACCTTTT
>JAFFST010028153.1:1792-35121 GCA_022414735.1 Noturus placidus
GTATTTTTACAGTATTCTATATTTGGATCCTTACTTCTTCTATTTTTGTTTTAGATCTTCAAATAAAATACAAGATAAGACAAAGGCAACCTGAGTAAACACACAATACATTTTTTTTATTGAAGAAAAAATAAGTTATCTAACAACCAATGTGAAAAACTAATTGCCCCTTAAACTTACAATTTGGTTGTGCCACCTTTAGCAGCAATAACTGTAGCCAAATGCTTCCAATAACTAGCAGTCTTTAACTTACTTCTTGGACTAGGACTTACTCCTATGCTTTGGATCATTGTCTTGCTGCATTCAATTGCATTTGAGTTTCAACTTATGGACTGAAGACTGAACATTCTCCTTTAGAATTTTCAGAGAGCAGAATTAATGTTTCCCTCAATTATTGCAAGTTTCCCAGGCCCTCAAGCAGCAAATCATCCCCACACGATGCTCACCCTTCCACCACCATGCTTGACCATACATATGATGTTATTTTTGTGGAATTCTGTGTTAGGTTTACACCAGATGTAACAGGACCCATGTCTTCCAACCAGTTCCACTTTCGACTCATCAGTCCACAGAACATTCTCCAAAAATGTTTGAGGACCATCAAGGTGTAGTTTAGCTAAATTCAGACAAGCCTTAAATAGTTCTTCTGGGTTAGCAGTGGTTTTCACCTTTCCACACTTCCATGGATGCCATTTTTGCCCAGTGTCTTTCTGATAGTGGAGTCATAAACAGTTAGGGCTGCAAGATTATGGTCAAAATGATAAGTACAATTATTTATATTATCAATATTGAGATCATGATTATTTATCATTATTCATTGATTTTAGGGACAACATTTTTTATTGAACTTTCACATTTAAATAAACAGACTGCTGCTTTCACCTCCATGTTGTGCTACATTCCTGCTAATGTACAAATCTTCAAATTAGACTGGTCCTTAATCATGTCATAGAAGCAAAATTTAAATAAAAATCCCATCAACCAAATGAAAATATTCAACCAAATGAAACAATTCAGGCATATGCAGAAAAGGCAATAACAGTGTTTACACGAGGAGAGATGTAGCCAAATCACCCATTAGAATGGTGCAGGGATGACTTCATTTTTTACCGGAATCTGGAAGTCAGCATCACACTGGTTCCCCCGACAAAAACCCAATAGGATTTTCACATAGGCTTTTGGATTATTGCAAAAAATAAGCTCTGTGATCAACAACGGTTTACAATACTATACGTACAATACATCTACATCTAAAACAATATACAATACGTTTTGTCCATGAAGATAATTTTCACAAATGAACACAACTTTTATGAAGTTTGGAACCTAAATTCAATCGCTAGAAAGAAACAGCTAACCGTATGCTGTAAACAAACCACACCACAGTCGCGCAACTTCAACGTCACCATCACCAAGCTTCCGACAACTTTTCCAAACTTGGCTTAAAAACATTTTCCATAATACAGATTTACTCTGTCGATGAATCTTCATCCACTTTCTTTTTGGGAATTGTGCACAGCATACCTGAACCAATTTATCTGCAAAGACTTTTCCTGTTCGGGGTGATGATGTTTAATGTCCCCAACAACCTCTGTAGTCCCATTTAGCAACATGTCAGTGGCATGATTTCTCTTCGCGCAAAGCACTGGAGCACAAAGCGAAGATGGCAGCACGATGTTAATTGGTTTCCGGGTTTTCACATTACAAAATGATATAATCTCTGCGCCACTCTATGGTAATTGGCTGCAAATTTAGGAAGCGCTTGATTTGATATGCAGCAGCATTTTCTATGAGCAGAGGATGAACTTTAAACGTCAGTATCGCAGTAGATCATGTTCATGTAATCGTGAGCAGTCAAAATTGTAATCGAGATCAATATTCGGTTAATTGTGCAGCCCTACAAACAGTGACATTATTGATGCAAGACAGGCCTGTCGGTCCTTTGCGGTTGTCCTTGGCTCTTTTTTGACTTGAAGGATGAGCAGTTGCTATACTATTGGAAGAATTTTGGAAGGTTCACTACCGTGCCTTTTTTTTTTTCTTCTTCTTCATTTGGAGATAATGGCTCTCACTGTGGTTCTGTGGAGTCCCAGAGCCTTTGAAATAGCTTTGATGTATTTCATCATTTGATGTAAATGGTAAATGGTGCACTTATATAGCTTATATATATATTCACCCATTCACACACCAATGGTAGCAGAGCTGCCATGCAAGGTGCTAACTTGCCATCAGTGTCTTGCCCAAGGACACTTCGGCATTTGAAGTCACAGGGGCCGGGAATCAAGCCGCCAAACCTACGATTAGTGGATTAGTGGACAACCCGCTCTACCAACTAAGCTACAGCCGGCCACTGTACATAGACTGATGTATTGCAATTACATACTTCCTCATCCTTTCCGGAATTTATTTAAATTTTGGTATAGTGTTTTACTGGTTAAGACCTTTTAACCCTCATTGTACTGTTGAAAAAGTACTATTTAAGTGTTGATTTGATTGAACAGGGCTGACAGTAATCAGGCCTGGTTGCGTATAGTCCAGCTGATCCCCATTACAAAGGCAGTTTCATAGAGTTGTGGAATTAGTAACTATAGGGGCAAATAAATTTTCACAAAGGCCCAGTTGGTATTGGATAACATTTTTGCATTTACAAACCGTATTTTGTGTTTACTCAGCCTTTCTTGTATCTTAAATTTTGTGTTAATTTCTCAGAAAAAGATATATACACAAAACAGAAAAAAATCAGGATGGGGAAAATAATTTTTCACAGCACTGTGGGGGGGGGGGGACTATGACGACAAAGGAATATCCCATTCCCACCAAGTTGATCCTGTCAATATCAAAGGAAGTCATGTTCAAGACAAAAACAGTAATAAATAATATAAAGCTCATTCATTATAGATATTAAATAAATATTACAGTTTTCCATTGATGCTTCAGAAAATTAATAATATGCTGTGTTATATTCCAAAAGAAGACAATGTGAAGATAGTCTGAAGATCGTGGGGATGTTGATCAAGAACCAGATTTCTTTTCTATGTGTGCTAATTAAAGCTGCTGAGCAATAAAATGCCCTATCCAAGAAAGAACTTCTATATCATAAATTAGTTGGCTGGAGCACTGACCAATTTACAGTCCATTACTTGTATGTGGTATACAGCTTACCTTTTCTCCAGCAACACCCGGGGGACCCTGTGAAGAGTTTCTGTAAATGTTATTTACTTTTTGGAGAACCTGGTGCAACAATTCTTTATATTATCACTATTGCTATTTATTTTTAAATTACAGTGCCCTCCACTAATATTGGCGCGGTCATGTAATGGGTTTTAGAGATGGATGCAAGCGCAGTAAAAGCTTTATTGAAGAGACAGGCAGACAAATCCAAATCGAAAGGCAAAAGACGTGGTCATAAATATGCAAAAGGTCAGGCAATCGGCAAAAAGGGTATACCAGACAAAAACAAGACTCCGAAAGATGCAGACTAAAAACAGGAGAAAACACAGAAACTCTCAATACTTTGCATCAAACAAAGATACATGACATATAAATGCTAAATGAAATCAAAGGGGGATAATACAAAACAGCTGAAACATTAGGAAAGAATCAATAATGTCTCAGAGTGAGAGGAAATCCGTGACGGGCACCCTTGGCTAATATGAGAAATAAAAAAGACTGTGAAAAAGACTGTGAAAAATTAACCTTTCGATCTTTTGGTAAAAAAAAAAAAATACAAAAATACTCTCATGGATATCAAACAATTGCAAACAAAACAGGTTTATAAAAAAATCTTTGTTAAATATAAGTGTGCAACAATTATTGGCACGCCGATGAATTCATATGAGAAAAATATAATTGTATATTCCAGTTGGCATTTAATATTTTTTTAGTACACCTGGGTGACTAGGAACAGGACATTGTTCAACAATTACTTCCTGTTTCACAGGAGTATAAATATGAAGTAACACATAGGCCAAATTCCCTTAGTCATTCATAACAAGTAAGACCAAGGAATGCACAGTGATGTGCGGCAAAATGTTGTTGAGCTTCACAACATTGGAAGTGGCTATAAGAAAATAGCACAATAGCACCATTGGGGCAATAATTAAGAAGTCCAATCAACTGGAAATCAGGGTTTGTAGAGATTCTTTATAATTAAATTCCAGGACTTTCAAGGACCTTTAAAGGACCTTTTTGTTTTCAAGGACTATACAAAAGGTGTCCATCCATCCATTTATTTTCTGCACAGCTTATCCTACACAGGGTCGCAGGGAGCCTATCCCAGGGGATTCAGGGCATGAGGTACAAAACGTACATAAAAATCAACACAAAAATGGCTTACTGACCACAAAATCAAGGTCCTGCCATGGCCATCCTGACTTGATACCCATAGAAAAGCTGTGGGGTGAACTGAAGAGGAGAGTCCACCAGCGTGGACCTCAAAATTAGAGAGAATCCCTAACCTCATCACGCATTAGAAGAAGACTCAGAGCTGTTATCTTGGCAAAGGGAGGTAGCATTTTAATATTGACTAAAATGGTGCCAATAATTGTTTCACACCAATATTTAACAAAGATCTTTTGATAAACGTGTTTTGTTTGCAATTGTTTGATATCATGAGAGCAGAGTATTTTGGTGATTTTTTTTAAACAACAGATCAAAAGGTAAAAAATAAAGACAATTTTTCACAGACTTCTTCGCTCATATTTAACAAGGGTGCCATTATAAGTGGAGGCCACTTTATAAACTTCACTACAAATACATCAAATAGAAGTATTGTTCTTTATAGAATAAAGGTACAGGTAACTTTTTTTTTCTAAAAAACAAAATTTGAATATTGTGGAAAAGCCACAATTTTTTCCGTAATTTAATAAAAAATGGGAACTTTCATATATTTTAGATTCATTAAACATAAACTGAAATATTTACATTTTTTTTGTTTGTTTGTTGTAATCGTGATGATAACAACTTACAGCTCATGGAAATCAAAATCCAGAATCTAAAAAATATTAGAATAAAGATTTTATAATACAGAAATGTCAACCCGAGAAGAGCACTAATCAGCTAATTAACTCAAAACACCTGCAAAGGTTTCTTGAGCCTGAAATCTCTTTGTCTGGTTCAGTATACACAACCACAATCATGGGGAAGATGAAAGTAGATTTTGCATTTCAATTAGAAATCAAGTCCAGTGTGAAGTTTCCACAGTCAGTGATTTGGGGTGCCATGTAATCTGCTGGTGTTCATCCACTGTGTTTTCTCAAGTCGAGAGTCAATGCTCTACAAGGAGATTTTAGATCACATCTGCTGACAAGCTTTGTGGAGATGCTGATTTCCTTTTCCAGCAGGACTTGGCACCTGCCCACAGTGCCAAAACTACTAGTAACTGGTTTGCTGACCATGGTATTACTGAGCTTGATTGACCAGTGAACTCGCCTGACCTGACCCTAGTCAAGAGGAAAATGTGAGACATCAGAACCAACAATACAGAGGAGCTGAAAGCCGCTTTCAAAGCAACTTGGGCTTCCATTACACCCCAGCAGTGCCACAGGTTGATTGCTTCCAAGATTAAAACAAACAAACAAAAAATGCTTGAAATAGTCCACTTGCTGTGTAATAAATCTAGAATATATGAAAGTTCCACTTTTTTAATTAAAATATGGAAAATAATTAACATTTCCATGATATTAAATTTTTTTTAGATGCCCCTGCATTTCACTTGTGTATTTATAGATAATATAAAATGCATTTACCTGGTCTCCTTTCTGACCTTCTTTTATATTCTATAATGAGGAGGAGATCAGATATGTGAGATAAGACAGACATATGAAATTGTCAAAAGTCTGCAGAAAACATTTCTAAATGTACTATACTGTACATGACTGAGGTTCAATACCTCTTTATTTAACTGTTTGTCTTTATGTGGATTGTTATATTTGTTAAACAGTAAATAACAGCTCAACCCATAAAACAATTGCGGTGTTAATATATGAGACTAGGGATGTCACAATACATAAAATCTAGTAGTCAGTACCAATACACCAAAAGTACATGATACTCAATACCAAAGTCAATATTATGGTCTGTTTTTAAAAAAAAATTAAATTATTTTAAAATAAAATTAAAAACTCTTGGTGGACATCCTCCTCTGGCTAAAACTGCAAAAAGAGAAAGAGAGGGGGAGATATATTTTTAATTTTTAGTTATCAAACACTGTCTGTCATTGACTATTAAAACAGTGGAGGCTACACGCACTAAGGTTCACTCCTAAATGTGTGCGCGTGCACACGTACACACACACACACACACACACATACACAAACCTTATATTATATTCTAAATGCAAGCATTAATATAAATTCACTGATATGGTGGGAGGCCAAAAAGATTTATTAAAACCATTAACATTTGAACAATTATTTGTGACATTAGACTACATTTAGCTGATAGGACACGGGCTGAATGGCGATGCATGGTGGCCCATTAGGAGGTTGTTTATAACATTGCAATGTGTTCGCGTCGTTAACAAATAACTGGCTATTGCAAACATTACATGGAGCATAATGTTAGCTGGTTTCACAGCCACAATGCCAGCTGCCGCAAACAAACATGATATAGGATCGTCTTTCAGGTGCTTCGCCAAATTCGAGGAGTTTCCTCGCTTTGTTTGAAATGAACGATAGGATCAGAGCTTCAATTTTTTGTTTGTTGTCATCAGCCCCATATTTGACTCCTCTCAACGAGTCGGGGGGAGCTAAACTAAAGTTTTTCCCGTGTGCTTTACCACTTGTGGACCGACTAAAACACTTACACGTATTTGTTGCCCCCTTCAGTTCCGGAAGAATTGCAACCTCGGTACCTTCATTAGAACCATCTACTGCAGAAAAACAAGTACCATCACGTTTTAAGAATGTTGGTACCGACTTGGTACTGGAGTATCGGTTCTCGTGACATCCCTATATGAGACAATGGATTAGAAATTCAGCTCTCATTTCCTGATATTTATGTCTAGATGTTTTAAACAACTTAGAAAATGGCACCTTTAGTAAGATCCACCCAGTTTTCAGTTGATCAAAAATATTGGATAGGTGTTTCTTGTTGCCCAAGTGTGCCCTGTTAGATTGATTGCTTAAACAATTAATCAGAATATCTATTCTTGGTTTGAGCCTTAATCTTTGCCTGTGAAGACTATATTTGCTGTTAATAAAGAAAAAACATGATGACCTGAGAGCTGTCTATAGGACAGAAGTAAGCCATTTTCAATCAGAGAAAAGAGGGGAACTTGATCAAAGCAAATGCACGGCGGGCATAACCGGGGCATAACCAGTACAACAATTTGGAATGTCCTGAAAAAGAAAGAAACCACTGGTGTACTAACAACCACACATGGAAAGTGACAAACAAAAACCACAGCTGCTGATGACAGAAACATTGTGAGAGCTGTGGAGAAAAAAACTTTCCGTTTAATTTTGTGTCAGCATCTGGAGGGAAGTGGAGAGCTGCTGATGGAACCCCAATCCACCATTCAAAGAAGACTTTGAGAGCAGAGATATTAAGGTCATACCACAAAATGTAAACCACTCATCAGCAATAAGAATCAGAAGATTGGAATTCACAAAAAAATACAGAGATATGCCACAAACGTTCTGGTACCAAGATTAACTTCTACCAAAATTTTGGAAATACCAAAGTGTTTAGAAAGTATCTGCTCATGATCCAAAACATACAAATTCATCAAGCTCATCAAAAACAGTGCAGATAGTGTCATGGCTTGGGCTTGCTTGGCTGCTTCTGGCACAAGGTCACTAATCTTTATTGATGATGTAACTCAAGATGGTAGGAGTAGAATGAATTCAGAAGTGTACAGAAATTCTGTCTGCCAATTTACAGAGAAATGCATCCAATCGATTTTAATCATACAGTAAGACACTGAACCAAAACACACTCCCAACACAACAAAGGACTTCATCAAGGGAAAAAAGTGGAAGGTTTTAGACAGACCAAGTCAATAACCAGACCTTAACCCAATTGAGAATGCATTTCACCTCCTGAAGAAGAGAATGAAGGAAAGAACCCCTCAAAAAAAAACAAAAAAAAAAAAACGGAAAAAAGCTGCAGTATACAGTGGTGGAAATAATTATTGAATGAGTCATATTTTTTTCAGTAAATATATTTCCAAAGAGGTTATTTACATGAAATTTTCACAAGACTTTGGTATTAACTCAAGAAATTCGGAAATATAAAGAATTCACAACAAAAAAATCCATAAAGTTATGCATAATAAAGTGGAATGACAGGAAAAAAGAACTGAACACACTAAGAAAAAGCAGTTCCCTTTCAAAGGGAACTTCGACGTTGTGTTTAGCATAACACTATGGGAGTGCCTCTCGCACATGACCGGCATGTGAAGCTTGTGTAAAATCATGCCTATTTATAGTCCTGCCATGATCAGGTGACGTGTCAATTAAGTGCGTCACATGATATAAATGTGGCACCTGTGAACCGTACCATCAGCCTTATTATCTTCAGCGAAAGACTGCATGTCGGCTGTTTGTGTAAAGAAACAAACAAAAAAGGAATGAGCAAAAGAGAAAAACATGAGTGAGCGTAATGGCTTGCTCCTGTTTCATCACGGGCAATAGTGCACACTTCCTGGGTGAAATGTCTAGGGGGTGTAGCATGCGATGGCAGCCTCGAGAGGCTTCGCATGGTAATGCCTACATTAGGATGCGACTCGCACTTTTCTCGGAAGCCGACACGAGTTGGTTTCAGAGCCTCACAGATCTGGGCCAGCCGCTACCGAGGCAGCTACCCGTCTCAGGTCTGGGGGATCTCTTATGGATCCGGAAGAGCTGGAGATGGGTGCCGCTCTCTTCCTTGCTCTGTCTTCCGGGTCTGGCTCTCGGATGGATTTTGGAGCCCACGTCGGGACTCCTCCTTCCCCTATGGAAAGCCAAAAGGGAAGAAAGAGAGAGAAAAAAAAAACACACAAAAATAATAATAATTCCTCTCTGACTTTGAGGAGCCAGAAGGATGTGCTAAAAACTGAGAGCAGTCTATAAATAGCTGCTTGAAGTGATTACTAAGGCTATATGAGCCTTGTTCTCCCCAGTGAAAATAAATCCCACACACTTCAGAAAACTCCCCTTTCTTCCAGAAGTGCATGACAAAATATCAGGCATCTGGGGGAAAACAATGCATAAGCCGTATTTAGAACCCCACGATGTTGGATTATTCGGCCATTGTGGGGAATGAACGGCATGGCTATTTAGCTATGTTGAAATTGGAGGAGCTGCTTGCGAGTTTTCTCTCTACATCGACGGCAGGTAATTAGGTGCCAGCCAAGCCACCATGAAAGGCCACCGTGGCATTGGTGGGCTAGGCCTATGCAGTAGTAGTCTTGCTTATGGGTCACTGCTGACAATGACAGTGTTGCAGGCCTACCAAGTAGACCTGCTGAGTGAGCTCGACATATGGCGGCATTCAGCCAGTTCCTTCCCTATTGTGTCGAGGCCAGCACTAGTGCGAGGGAGACTCCGAAGGTGAGTATGGCAGCCCGCCAACCCCCGTAGACAGCCAGGGGAACCGGGAGGCCACAGTCGCGGCCTGCTACTAGGCCTGATCTGAGAATGCTGATAAAGGCCAAGAAGAGTGGTCCTGAGGGGCCGTGGAGGGACGTATCAGAGGACATGAGGTTGTTAGGGCAGTTAGCCCTTAGTGCTACTGTAGGGCCTCCCCTAGTCAAGGCTGTCCCAAGTTTTCAGTGTTCTCTGGTCAGCATGCTGTCACAGGGCAATGGAAATCTGATGCTTTCCCTCCAATAGAATGTGGAATAGTTAATATTACTAAAAGACCATCTGGCAGCATGGAAACTACTGCCAAATGTGTCTCCATGGGTCCTGTATACGGTAGAAAAGGGTTACCGGGTAACCCTTAAAGCTCGACACCCCCGGTTCAGAGGTGTGTTCACCACAGAAGTCAGCACAAACTAGAGCCCGACATTAGCAAAGGAAATGTCACCTCTGCGAAGGCTTTATCCAAAGGGGTATCCTTACAGGATGTGTGTGCTATTGCAGGGTGGTCTATGCCATAAACATTCATTCGTTATTACAGCTTGGATTTTCATTCCACCCCGGGCTCGAGTGTCTTGCAGTGACACTTGCAGTAAGTATTCTCGTTCTCATAGTGTTATGTTAAACGCAACGTTGGATTTCCCTTTGAAAGGGAATGTCTTGGTTACACATGTAACCCTGTTCCCTGAAAAGGGAACGAGATGTTGCATCGCTTTGGCATGCCAGGGCAGACCTGTGAATTGCTTTGCATTCCCTTCTCAGGGAACAGGATTACCTACGTAACACGGACGTGCTCCAAGGCAAGGTAAGGCAAGGAACCAGCCTAAATCCATAAGTAGTTATACCTCCTATCTGTGCAAATTAATATCATCTGGGTTAGTAAATTGATGGTCTATAAAAAGGCTTTTCATTACCAACATCTCATGATGGGAAAAAGCTTAGAGTTCTCCAAAGACCTTCGCAACCTTATTGTTGCAAAACATATTGATGTAATCAGATACAGACATATATCAAAACTTCTGAATTATCCAGTAAGCATCATTGGGGCCATTATCCAAAAGTGGAAGCAACATCACTCCGTCATCAAACGGCCACGCACAGGAGCTATTTGCAAGTTTAATGACCAGGGAGTCAGGACAATAGTCAGAAGAGTAGACCAAGAGCCAAGGCCTAAAGAGTAGCCAAGCCAAGTCAAGCTCCAGAAACACTAGGGGGCAGCAGGTACCATCGTCACAGAGAAAACAATAGGCAGTCCCCACTTGCACTCTATCACAATGTACACCCCTTTAAACCACTTTAGCAAAAGAGAATACCTAATTATCTGTTTCTCTCTCTCTCCCTCTTTATCCCTTTCTTGACACACTTCTACTGTTGTGTCTCCTCCCATTGTGGCTCTCCTTCAGAATGAATCGGGCAGATTAGGAGTAATCTGATACCCTGAAAATTGCACTTCCCAAAAACACATATGCTCAGGTCTCATACTTGCTTTAATGGATAATCTCACCTGGTCACTGTAGACTTAAATCCTAAGAACTGCTGCTGGAATCATAAATACTATGATGAATATCTGTATTCTAAGGAGTTACACCAGTACTCGGCCCTATTTTCAGCTTCGCTCTTTTAATAAGACTCCACTACCTCAGTAACAATGCTTTGGTTCATATCTATTGGTGTCTGAGCTGAACTGGCTTTTTATTAGCTCCAGTTTTAAAGGACATGTGAGCTGAAGCCAAGCTCACAAAATTAAAAGCAACACATGTCCCCAATACTTACCTACTATACAGAATGTACAATTTCTCTCATGTGTGCACTGGAACAATACTTTTAAAATGGATTCGTATAAAAACATAAAATTCCTTTTTGAGCTTGCCAATTTACCAAATGGACAGATTTTACACTGAATATCTCCATTAGAAATATCATAGTGGAATGTTAGCTACGAATTCTTTACTTGCTGGGCAAAAGGGTTATAAAATACCAATTGTGCTGCCAAAACTACCTGGCTGACAAAAGGTTTCCTCCTTTTCATCCAATTTATTCTCTGATGCTTGTTAACACATGCTCCATTGATGGACTGATAACCAGGAGCACACTGAAGGAGAGACAGCATGAAAAGATGGTAAATGCCATGCTTATATAGAACTTTTATCCAAAGTCGTTCACACACTAATGGTAGCAGAGCTGCCATGCAAGGCGCTAACTTGCCATCGGGAGCAACTTGGGGTTCAGTGGGGTTCGGTGTCTGTGGAGTCACGCGGGCCAAGAATCGAACCACCAATCCTACGATTAGTGGACAACCCGCTCTACCAACTGAGCCACAGCCACCCCATATGTGCACGTGTTGTTTCCGGGTTAATGTAATTTGTGTCCTATTAATGTTAATTTCAGCTACGTTACTTTATTCAGAACAAAGCAGGATTTCCTACTAAGTTTTGGCTTCTGTCTCTTCCTAATAACCTATTCAGGAGTTTTTCTGACACTTCTTTTAGCAGAACAGCTGCTTGGTGACAATACGCTCTGAAGAATTCCCTAAATACGTTACATAACACTAAAATTAAACTAAGGGATCCTGCATGATTTCTTTGGGAAGACCAATAGTCATGAACAAGATAAGTCAGAGTACAAATAACAACAGTCCAACATAATAAGAAAAACGCCCTCAAGATAGCTCAATCATTAAGAAGAGGACTTTTTTGACAAGAGTTTACATGTTTTATGAAATGGTTAAAGAAATACTTACAGAAAGTACCGGTGGACCTGCATCTCCCTGTAAGAGAGAAATATTTCAAGTTACATGAACACAGGGAAAATGTTAATTCCTTAAATAGATGCTTTAAAAGTGATGGTACCATGGAATTATGTCAAAAGCATCTTAGCCTCTAAGTTTAGAAAAATCTCCTAAATTAAATATTGGTTTTTAAGTTCTACTGTTTTTTTTTTTTCACTCGATTTCGTAAGCTACATTTCAGATCTTTCTGCCCCTGCAATTATCACATGGGCCAAGCTTCACATTATGACATGAAAGGTTATCATATGTTTCTGGCACCTTGACATCTTCCTCTACCTGAAGAAACATGTTTTTTTTTGTGAAAAGTAAATGTGAGGAAACAGATTATGACCTATAATTAATCTAACAGTAATTAGATATAATATTATAGTATGTTCCATATTAAACTTTTCTGAAGGTTGAATGTTACTGATTTCGTTAAGAAGAAGAGCAGCTCTGCTTCTGTCCTGTAATGATATATGAGAAGTCTTAACAGAACCCAGACACACACACACACACACACACACACACACAAAAAAAAGACACAGTAAAAGCATTATAAAGTTAATAAAAATGTCAAGACCTGAAGGGGACATTCTCGTGTTGCTATCTTAAAGTGTAGTTCATTAAAAATCTTGTGAAAGAAATCGATTATAAACTCTTTCGAAACCTCAGTTCAGACATGATCACTCGGTTAGTTCCTCTGACTGGTGTCTTCTATAGTTTCTCCTATCATAAATTCCTCATACTGAGAAGCAAGTACAAATGAACAAGTACAGATGAGTACAGATGAGTTTTTCCCCCTGTGTTTCAAGTTTGCTTTATACAGGGCAATATTCTCACATTACTGTTTAATGGATTTATTTATGGCAAATTACAGTCATGAAGTTTTGTGAATATAAAGTGTGATGTGTAATAACCACTGTAATACATTATAATGGCCAGTTTAATCCTGCAAGAGATATTTCTTCAAATGGACTCCCAATAAAGACACAACAATTAAAAAAATTATAATAACTAAAGCATCATCATTCTTTGATTGATAGCACTGATAGCACACTAGATAAATTTATCTACTTTGATACATATGCCACTCATACAGCTATAGTGCTGCTTGAAAATTTATGAACCCTTCAGAAGTCCTAAGAGTAGACAAATAGATCCCAATGAGACAAAAATATTATATTTGATGATTCATGTATTAAGGAAAATGATCCAATATTACATATCTGTGAGTGGGAAAATGATGTAAACCTCTAGGTTTAGCAGTTAATTTGAAGGTGAAATCAGAGTCAGGTGTTTTCAATCAATGGGATGACAATCAGGTGTGAGTGAGTGCCCTGTTTTATTTAAAGAACAGGGATCTATCAATGTCCGACCTTCACAACACAAGTTCTGGAAAGTGTTTAAAAAAGGCACAAAGGAGATTCCTGAGGACCTCAGAAAAAATGTTTTGTGGAAGGAAGAGACCAAAATAGATTTTTGGTTTAAATGAGAAGTGTTATGCTTGGAGAAAGGAGAGCAGTGAAACATTGTGGTGGCAGTATGATGGTTTGGGTCACATCTGGGCCAGGACAGCTTGCCATCATTGATGGAACAATGAATTCTGAATTATACTAGCAAATTCTAAAGGAAAATGTCAGGGGGGTATTCCAGAGAGTAGGGTTAACTTACCATCACAGACAGACAGATATATAAGATAGATAGATAATTTATTTCTCCTCAAAAAGGAAATTTGTTTCCACTGTGGATGCATAAAATAAAACATAAACACAACAACAACATACATATTAACCATCAAAAACAATCACAGATATAGAGGGGAGAAGGGGACAAGAGAAAATGTCAGGATCATACAGCAAATGCCAGAGCATAAGACGGCATCACAATGGCTGATTTTCTATGTTTAACGCTCGCATAGCTATAGGAACGACCTCCTACCATACCATATCTGACCTATCTGCACATGGGTAGTCTATACCTGGAGCCAGATTAAAGGGGTTTGAAAAATTTATAAAGTGGGTAGTCTGGATCATTAAAAATTTTATGTGCCTTCCGAAGTGTATATGAAAGAACACAAAGAACACGAAAAATTAGGGGTGGGAATACCAATAATTTTTCCTCTCTAAATTAGTTATCTTTAAGAGTTTGTAATTATTGGTAACTGTTAGCATATGGAAGAAATAAATGGCACCATACATAAGAACGGGCTCAATAATACTTTGATACAGAAGAAGAAGACTAGGCTGGGCATACAGATGTTTAAGTTTACGAATAACTGTCAGTCTCTGTTGACAGCACTATCTAATACAGTATCAATAAAAGTGCCAATATTTTGTGTGGCCACCATTATTTTCCAGCACTGTCTTAAACCTCTTGGGCATGGAGTTCACCAGAGCTTCACCGGTTGCCACTGGAGTCTTCTTCCACTCCTCCATGACGACATCACGGAGCTGGTGGATGTTTGAGACCTTGTGCTCCTCCACCTTCCATTTGAGGATTCCCAACAGATGCTTAATAGTGTTTAGTCCATCACCTTCACCCTCAGCTTCTTTAGCAAGGCAGTGGTCATCTTGGAGGTGTGTTTGGGGTCGTTATCATGCTGGAATACTGCCCTGTGGCCCAGTCTCCGAAGGGAGGGTATCATGCACTGCTTCAGTATGTAATGTTGGCATTCATGGTTCCCTCAATGAACCGCAGCTCCCCAGTAACGGCAGCACTCATGCAGCCCCAGACCATGACACTTCCACCATGACTGTAGGCAAGACACACTTGTCTTTGTACTCCTCACCTGGTTGCCACCACACACTATTGACACCATCTGAACCAAATAAGTTTATTTTGGTCTCATCAGACCACAGGACATGTTTCCTGAAATCAATGTCCTTTGTCTGCTTGTCTTCAGCAAACTGTTTCCAGGCTTTCTTGTGCATCATCTTTAGAAGAGGCATCCTTCTGGAACGACAGCCATGCAGACCAATTTGATGCAGTGTGCAGTGTATGGTCTGAGCACTGACCTGCTGACCCCCACCCCTTCAACCTCTGCAGCAATGCTGGCAGCAATCATAAGTCTATTTCTCAAAGACAACCTCTGGATTTGACGCTGAGCACATGCACTCAATTTCTTTGGTCAACCATGACGAGGCCTGTTCTGAGTGGAACCTGTCTCGTTAAACCGCTGTATGGTCTTGGTCACCGTGCTGCAGCTCAGTGTCAGGGTCTTGGCAATCTTATTATAGCCTTCTTATAGTCTTATATCTTTTTTCAGATTCTCAGAGAGTTCTTTGCCATGAGGTGCCATGTTGAACTTCCAGTGACCAGTATGAGGGAGTGTGAGCGCGATGACACCAAATTTAATACACCTGCTCCCCATTCACACCTGAGACCATGCAACACTAACAAGTCACATGACACCGGGAAGGGAAAATGGCTAATTGGGTCCAATTTGGACATTTTCACTTAGGGGTGTAATCACTTTTGTGAGATATTGTAAATATCTAGAGCAGGGGTCTCCATCCTTTTTCATTTAAGAGCTATTTTTTTTTAGAAGATGAAAGTGGCTGGGAGCTACTCATGTCCTACAATACTTACAATCTTTCACATAATTTATCATAACTCTCAAATTAACAAACTGATATACACGTGTTATAGTTGTCTACACATAACTATATGGTTGTTTACGTATATACATTATTGAAAGTCCAAACTAAAGTAAACTGGAATGTAAACAGCAGTAACATTTCAAATGGTAGCCTGCATGCTGAACTAAAATGTATACCACATGAATGAGAGTGGATGGTATATGAGAAAAGTGCATGATGGGCCACAAGGATGACATGAAGTGCATTCACACTTATTTACAATTAATGAGCTGACTGACACTGCATTGATTACAGGAGAGGTATATGCTGGTGTCTATGCACTTAGGTTCACTCTTATGCAATCATTTAAATGTTCATCTGTCTGTCTTGTTCTGAATTTAGATTTGATCACATTCAAACGCTGCTTCACAAAGATATGTAGATCAAATAAAGCAGATGCTTTGAGGGCAGCTTGGTAAATGTTCTTGTACTTTTCTGGGTCTACCAGACTCCAGTAATGTTGTGAATGTTGCTGAGATTTCAGCTGGATATGATTTTGGAGATTAATAACCTCCATCTCCATTTCTACAGCATTGAAATTGAACAGTTCAGCCATCTGCTTTGAAATGTGATCAATGTCTATCTCCATGAAAGGGTTGGCAATGAATGCCACACATGGTTTGAAATCACTGAACCTTTCCTCAAATTCCTGCCCAAGCCTGGACAGGAGATGACAATACTTGAGTGCATCCAAAACTTTGTTTACATTTTTGTGGCTTTCTAACATCTTTACAAATGAGGGGAAGTGTTGCAAACTTTTGTTTTTCAATTGATGAAGGTTAAATGACAGTTTTGCTTTAAATGCCTTCACAGCAATGATCATATCCCATATGGATTTGTGTTTACCTTGTAACTGAAGATTGAGCTGATTCAGTTTCTCTGTCACATCAGCCAAGAATGCAAGATCAAGCAGCCATCCGGCATCGGACAACAGGTTAGTGTCCTCCCCCCTTTCTTCCATAAAAGTCTTAATTTCACTCAGCAAGGAAATAAAGCGGTGAAGTACCTTACTCCTACTCAACCATCTGACTTCTGTGTGGAGGAGATCACCATACTCTGCAGAAATTTCATCAAGAAACAGTTTGAAACATCTGGTGTTTGGACTTTGCTCGAATCGAGTTTATAATCCAAACAACCGGTTTCATGACATGATCAAAACCCATAACCTTAGTGCAGATTACCTACTGATGCAGTGATAGTTCGGAAATTTAGAAAAGTCTGGGTCGGCCTTGTAATGTGCAATAAATCCAGAGTGGCGCCCCATCATGGCTGGAGCTCCGTCTGTTGTCATAGACACCAGCTTTTCAAGGGGCACGCTTTTTTCCATGCAGTAGTTCTTCAAAACATTGTAGATGTCAACTCCTCTGGTCATGGTTTTCAGATGAAGTAATGTAAAAAAAAAAAACTCCTCTTTGGTGGAAAAATCATCAAAACCATCCGAATGAAAACAGCCAACTGGGCTGTATCACTCAAGTCCACCGATTCACATTGAAATGAAAACCATTTACACATTTGCATGTCCTGTTCTAACTGTCCTATTGCATCTGAAGAAAGCAAGGATAGCTACATCATTTCTGTCTTGCTTTTGTGGTCCCTGAACAAAGTTTCGGCCACCGCAGTCATCGCTGCCTTCACCATGGCGCTATCGGTGAACGGCTTCTTGTGTTTTGTCGAGATTTGTGCTACTTTAAATTATGCCTCTGTTACAGCATTTCCTCTCTATCGGCTTGGTGAATAAAGAATTTTGTTTTTGTAATGTTGCTTTCAGCTGCTTCACCTTTTCAGTTCATAGCCCGCTAACCACAAGAAAATCCTATATAAAAGTTACCATGAACTTGCGAGAAATGGCGTTCAACATTGCATCTTTCACCGACAACAATGCTAGCATCGCAAATTAGGCACTTCCGCTTACATTGGTGAAGAAAAATTCACTCTCCCATTCCTCATAGATATAATATGTTTTCTTTCTTTTGTTTGGTGGAACACTGTCTTTGTCATCCTGAAGCAAACAAAAATTTTCTAGCTAATACTATAATATGAGCATGATGACGTGCTTGATTGAAACTTTGGTATGACGTCCGATGTGGCAAATAAATACTACATTTTCAGTGGAGGGGGTGGGATAGGAAGTGGTATAGCCCACTCTGATTGGATGAAATCGGAAAGAGTTTCCAGAATGTCTTTGCGAGCTACCTACAATCAGGCCACGAGCTACTGGTAGCTTGCAAGCAATGTGTTGGAGACCGCTGATCTAGAGTGTGCTGATTGAAGTTGAGATGTTTATCCAATTTAATGCCGAGATATCTGAAATGCACCACTCTGTCAACCACCTCTCCATTAATGATAATACTGGAAGGGTCAGTCAGTGTTTTGGAAGAGCTAAATACCAGTTCCTTAGTCTTTGAGATATTAAGGTGGAGAACATTCATCACACCATGTACCATGTGCTATGGAGCGTTCATAGTCCAAAAAATAAACAGTCCATATTAAGCAATGCAAGAATGGCAGTACCATCTGCATATTTAAAGTATTGATTGGTGGTGACCAGTGTTGAAAACAATAATGGGCAATAATACATTGTCCATCTTTACTACTTGTGGTCTATTAGAAAAGAAAAGTGAATAAGAATGGGGTTAATTCCAGAGCGAAGTTTTTCAAAACATGACCATTCGGCCCGGGAGCGTTTTTCAGTTTGCACCTTACAAGCTGGAAGCAGATATCCTGCTTAGTTAGAAGGGACTCATAATACAGCTCTTGAGAACGCAAAGAGAAAACAAAAGGCTATCACACTCTGCTTAAAAATCAGAGGTATCAAAACGGGCAAAGAAATTATTAAAATTTATCAGCAAAGGTGGTGGGATCTGGTACAGAGACAGTCTGTTTAACAGCTTGTCCAGTAAGAGACATGACTCGCTGAAAAGCCTGTTAGGTGTTCATATTTGCAAAGTCCTGCTCCAATTTGATTTTGTACTTCTTTTTAGCCTTAAAGATTTCAGTTTTGATGACCTAATGTATAATTTTGAGACCAGCAAAAGTCCTTCTGCTTAAAGGCAAGATTTCTCTTGTGGAAAAAATATTTTTTCGATGAGTTGATCCATGCTTTTGAATTTGGGTATGTTCTGATAGTCTTTACTGGTATCAAGGAATCCATACAGAATTTAATGTAATCAGTAATAACTGAAGCCTGTTCATCAGGCACTCCTCAAAAACTTCCCAGTCTATACACGCAAAGCAGCCTTCAAGGCATGCAATAAATGTGCACATTTAAAATCTGTATACCGTGTTTATATGTGTCTGTAAAGCTGCTTTGAGAAAATGTCCATTGTAAAAAGCGCTATACAAATAAAATTGAATTGAATTGAATAGCATCCTCCGACCATTGAGGGACAGATTACCGGTCTGCATTCTTTCAGCCGTTGTTTGTAAACAGGAAGTAACAGTAAGGAAGTAACATTATGATCCGCTAATCCTAGAGGTGAGAAAGCTCTAGCTTTATAGGTTTATGGGATATTACTTTAACACAAATCTATAGTTTTATTAAATCTTGTTGGTACATCTATATATTGATTGAAGGCTGGCAATGAGTAATTAAGTAAACAGCTGTTGAAATCACCAAGAGGTAGTACTGGATCATCCGGGTATTTGCTGAGCATAGCCTGTGTATTATATTTTGGTCAGCCGCTGCCTTGACATTAGCACTTGGTGGAACATAAACACAGCTATGCACAACAGTTGAGAACTCCCTGGGGAGGTATGGCATGGGCAGAAAGGGTGAGCAGCTCCAGGTCTGGATTACAAGTCTTCCCCTGTACTTTGATGTTAGTATACCACTGCGAGTTGATTTACATACACACCCCACCTCCCCGCCTTTTCCCCGAATTACTGGTTCTGTCAGCCTGAAAGATCTCAAAACCGTCCAGGCTAACTTCGGTATCCGGAACAGACTCATACAGCCAGGACTCTGTCAAAGTGAACACATGCCTCCCTGAATGATACATCTGTGAGACATTTCGCATACAACAACTAAAATGCAAAAGAATTGATCTTCAAGGTTTTTTTTTTCTCAGCACTTTTCAAAACAAAGTCATGCAAATAATTTTTTTTTCCAACCGTTTCCAAACACTTGCCTTTGTTTGGGCTCTTCTTCACTGTAACATTCTATAAAATTTGGTGTAGTTCATGCAACACTGCCCCTTCAGCATATGTTCATGTAATGTGCAAGTATAAATACTTCACAGTGTCTCTACATGATATTCTGACGTGCCCACAGATAAACACTTGCATAAGTATAAATCAGCCCTGTGTGTGAGTGTGCGTGTATGTACAGGACAATACAGTCCTACTCGCTAGGTGACTCACTTTGTCACCTTTCAGTCCACGTTGGCCCTCAGGTCCTGGGTCTCCTTTCAAACCCTGAGTGAAAAAAAAACAATAAACAAATTCAGTTTTGTCTTAAGTCTTTTCAAGGCAACCAAGGCCTGTCTTGCTTCAACAGTATTCCTTATGATGCTTTATTACACAGGTGGACATTTTTTTTTTTCAGTTTATTTGGTGGTTTAATTAATATTACTGAATATTACTCACTCTTAGTCATTTTATACACAGAATGCATTCTTTTACAAAGGTCACCACATCACACTGTACACTGTTCATGGTTATTAAAGCTGGGTGATTTGAAATGGTTTATAATACGTACAATGCAGGCTAAGTCTACATCATTGATGGATATTGAAATTAAAATCTGTTAGTGAAAAATCTACAGGCTGCTGATTAGTATCACATTGGACCAATTCGCCAAACAAGTGAGCAACAAGCCCTTTGTATTACAATCCATCACAAAAGCCTTCAAAATCACACAAACCAGTAGTTTAAAACGTATAGTAACCATATTTTTTGTGTGATGTAGCACTCGTTGTTGTTTTAAATGTTATAATAGGATTCCCATTTGCAAATTGTGTGCCAGTCATCTCCCTCTTCAGGGCATTTATGGCACACATACACTACTGGAGAAAAGTTTAGACACACCTATTCATAGAAGGGTTTCCTTCATTTTATTATTTTCTACTATTTTAGAATAACATTGAGGACATTGTGCCTCATTTATCAGGGTCAAATCACTACTAATGAGCAACCACTACTGGAGACATTGCTGGCACCTAGTGGAGCAAGGGTTTCATTATAGTTTATTTGAAATGTTCACTAATCCCCCCCCCCCCCCCCCCCCCTCTCTCGCTCTCTCTATGAGTGTTCGTTCTACACAATTTTCCTTGATGAAACCAGACTTCTGCCCCTATGCAAACAGTTGTCATGAAGTCTAATCACTGTATTTCACCTCTTGGAATATATCAATAAAAACCCTTCGGGGATAAACTTTTCCAAGGGTTTGCATCCTCACTATGTCACTAACCACTAACACATTACATAGTTGGCTTCTGAATGAAATTTAATGACTGTTACCAATTACCATTAATGATGAATTATATAATTCACAAATTAGCACCTCAAATTCTGTTTAATTCAGTTTCAATGTTTGCAGCCAGAGAATGAACTAATTTACCATAATAACACCGATATCTAAAGGACTGATGAAATGCTTGATGGAAAGTATTTAGATGAGAATGAGAATTTGAGCATTTATTTACTATAGCTTCAGAGTGATGTTCTAGGCAAGAGGCATTAGATCTTATTTATAAAGGGCCAGCATGGCTGCAGCTTTTCATTCCAGACAAGCAAGAGCCACACCTGAGGGGCAACTGAAGGCAACGATTAAGTGAATAAACAGGTGTGAAATCAGGTGTGGTCTCTACTTGGCTGTAATGAAACTGTAGCCACACTGGCCCTTTGCAGATAAGATTAGACACATCCACTCTAAGCACAATTTTTGCACCTAAAAATATAACTAGAATGGAAAACCAGAAAGAAAAGAAACCAGAAAAAAAGAAAAAAAGAAAAGAAAAAAAAGCTGAAATGTATTTATTAGCATGGAAAATATAATATATTAATAGAAGAAGTAAACTCTGCTCATATCAACTGATTTGATAAATAATATTGCCCGAAAGATTAATTTCCCACATTACAGGTGACTTTTTTGCAGATTTTAGACCTAGGCCTATTTTCACAAATTGTTAGTTTGAACTGAAGTGATAATTGTGGTGGACAGGTTATTTCATTAGTAAGTCATTCAATAATTACGTTTCATAAACAAGTCTGGCATGACTTGTTCAGTACTTTATTTTGCTACCTTATATTACTAACCTTATACTAGGGGTTATATGACTACTAATATTTAACTGTCCACCAGAAATTCTAAAAAGTAGTTGACTAGTCTTTTCCATGCTTTATTATTGCAGCGAATAACATGCCAAACTTATCCAATATTATATACCTGTGAATGGAAAAAAGTATGTAAACCTCAAGGATTAGCAGTTCATTTGAAGATGAAATTAAAGTCAGATGTTCCTGAAAAGGGAACTTCGACGTTGCGTTTAGCATAACGGTATGGGAACACCTTGCGTGCGTGACCGGTATCTGAAGCTTGTGTAAAATCATGCCTCTACTTATAGGCCTGCCATGATCATGTGATGTGGCAATTAAGCGCATCGCATGATATATATATGGCACCTGTGAACCACGCCGACAGCCTTATTATCTTCAGCGAGACTGCATGTCTGTTGTGCGTGTGAGAAAAAAGAAACGCTTTATTTCTACTCTATATTTTTCAATATCTCTCAACTTTTCTATCCCTTTTTTAGAAAAAGAAAAGACAGTGAAATAATGACCGAGAGGGATTTCAGGAAGTGTGTTCCGCCTTGCTCCCGTTTCATCACGGGAGGAGACGGACACGCTTTCTGCGTGAAGTGTTTGGGCACAGAGCATGCTACAGCAGCCCTCGAGGGGTCTGAATGTCAACATTGTGAACATTTCACAATTAGGCAACTGCGCTCTCGGCTCGCTCTCTTCTCGTTCGAAGGGAGTTGGATTTCAGAGACTCGCGGATCTGGGCCGCCCGCTGCCAAGGCAGCCAGCCGGCTCAAGTCCTAGGGTTCTCGTATGGATTTGGAAGAGGAGCCACAAATGAGCGCTGCTCTATCTCTTGCTCTGTCTTCCGGGTCCGGCTCCCTGCCTGACTTTAGAGCTAACATCGCGACTCCTCCTTCCCTTATAGAAAGCCAAAACACCCTCGCTGACTTCAAGGAGGCGGTAGAGAGTGCCACTGCACCAGAAATCGACAGCAGCTCTCAAGCATATAAAGAGCTGCTTGAAGTGATCAGTAGGGTGGTTCAAAAGTTGAATATAGACTGGCCCGGGGAAGAGGAAGTGGCTCGTAGCAGGCTGGATGAGGGCTTCCTTTCCAGTGAGAACAAATATAAAGCTCTCTCACACCACAGAAAACTCCCCTTTTTCTCCAGAAGTGCATGTGGAGGTATCACTCTTCTGGAGCAAACCATATACTAACCGTGTTTATAACCCCGCAACGTCTGATTACACAGCCATCATGGGGGGTAAGCAGCATGGCTATGTAGCGATGCCAAAGGTGGAGGACGCGCTTGCGAGCCACCTCTCTCCATCAACGGCAGGTAATTTAGGGAGGCCAATTTTACCTTCGAAGTCATGTAAGGCCACTTCAGCATTGGGGACAAAGCCTATGTGGCAACGGTTCTTGCTTGTGGGTCCCTGCATACAATGGCAGTGTTACAGGCCTACCAAGCAGACCTGCTGAGTGAGCTAGATACTGGTGAGGGAATTGGGCCTGAAGCAGTGGCAGAGCTGCGCCGTGCCACAGATTTATCTCTCCGGGCGACCAAACAAATGGCCCATCATATCGGCCATTCAATAGGTAGCCTGGTTGTGGCTGAGAGGCACCTATGGCTCAACCTCTCAGGGATGGGGGACAAAGATAAAGTCTCCTTGCTGAACACCCCTGTTAAACCTTCCGGCCTGTTTGGTGGCGCGGTCAAAGCCATCGCCGACAGGTTTCGCGAGGCAAAAGAGCAAACGGCGGCATTCAGCCAGTTCCTTCCCCATCGTGTCGAGTTCGCACAGGCCTCCATGAGTAAAGCCCGAGCCAGCGAAGCTGGTGTGAGGTAGATGCAGAAGACAAGTGTGGCGGCCCGCCTCCCCCTGCAGAAAGCCAGGGGGACCAGGCGGCCACAGCCTGCTAAGAGGCCTGATCTAAGAATGATCATAAAAGCAAAGCAGGCAAAGAAGGAACGGTCCTGAGGGGCCACGGAGGGACGTATCAGGGGTCATGAGGCTGCTTGGGCAAGCAGCCCCCAGTGCTACTGTAGGGCCTGCCCTGGCCATGGCCATCAAACGTTTTCAGTCTTCTCTGGTCAGTGAGCTGTCACAGGGCGATGGAAATCTGATGCTTTCCCTCCAACAAAATGTGGAAAAGCTAACATCACTGAAAGACCATCTGGCAGTGTGGAAACTACTGCTAAGTGTGTCCCCCATGGGTTCTATTTACCATAGAAAAGGGTTACCGAGTCCAGTTCAGAGCTTGACCCCCCTAGTTCAGAGGTACAGTTGTCAGCACAGAGCCCAATGTTAGCACAGGAAATAAGTTCCCTTTTGGAGAAAGGGGCCATAGAACATGTACCCCATTCCCTAAGGGAGGGAGGTTTTTACAGCCATTATTTCCTGGTCCACAAAAAAAATGGAAGTATGCGGCCAATTTTAGATCTGTGTCATCTCAACCGTACTCTTTGGACATAGAGGTTCCAGATGCTGACGCTCAAATTTATCGAGCCACAGATTCAGTCAGAGGATCTGTTTGTGACGGTAGATCTGAAAGATGCATACTTCCACATAGAAATATCGCCCAGTTACAAGAAGTTCCTGAGGTTTGTGTTTGGAGAAAACACATACCAATTTCGGGTTCTTCCCTTTGGGCTAGCTTTATCCCCTCGCACCTTCACAAAGTGCATGGACGCTGCTCTGGCTCCCTTGCGACTCCGGGGCATCCATGTACTAAATTACGTGGACGACTGGTTAATTCTAGCACAATCAGGGAACAGGCGGTTCAACATCGAGATGTTGTTCTCACCCACAAGAGGAGCTTGGGGCTCAGGTTGAACCTCAGGTATGCTTTCTCCAGTGCAGAGGAAAACTTTTCTAGGGGTTATATGGGATTCTATTACGATGAGGGCGTTTCTATCCCCAACATGCGCACAATCGATTCTATCAACTTTGAGCAAGAAAAAGCTGGATCTGGGCATCCCCTCCAGCCTTTACAAGAGGCTGTTGGGCCTTATGGCAGCAGCAGCCAACATCATATCGTTGGGCCTATTGCACATAAAACCATTTCAGTGGTGACTGAAAAGTCAGGGGTTTCATCCAAAGATGAAACCTCTGAGAGTAATCAGTGTCACGCAGCGATGCCTATGTGCTCTGCGTATTTGGAAGTGCCCGCAGTTCCTAGCCTCGGTGTGGTTGTCTCCGAAGAGACAACACACCGCCCGCTGTGGTTCGCCCTCACTCATCCTGCACCACTGGGGCTGGACGCCATAGTGCACACATGGCCAAGGTCACGTCTGTTTGCACGAGGTCATGCGCGATTGCTCTGCTCCCACAAGTTCTAGGGAGAGTTCTAGAACTCGAATATGGTTCTCGGAGATAATTTCCCTGCTCGAGGGCACTCCTTGGGAGATTCCCATCCACAGGGACCTACTGACTCAAGCTGGAGTGCTGATTTATCACTCTTGGCCAGAACTATGGAGACTGTGGATCTGGCCCCTGAGGGGCACCAGCTCATAGAGTCTGGTCGCACAACTGAGGTTGTAGAGACCATGTTAAACACTAGAGCACCATCCACAAGGAAATTGTATGCGCTCAAGTGGCGGCTTTTTGTCTTGTAGTGCGAGAAACGTCAGTTAGACCCAGTGAACTTCGCAATAGCAGTCCTGGAGTTCTTACAAGAATGTTTCTCAACAGGATTGGCTCCTTCTACAATCAGGGTTTATGTGGCCGCCATTTCGGCCAGCCACACCCCTGTTGATGGAGCCTCTGTGGGACAACATCCTCTAGCTTTGAGGTTCATGCATAGTGTCAGACAGCTGAGGCCCATCTGCAAACCGCAAATACCTTCCTGGGACCTTTCTGTGGTCTTGGAAGGTCTGTCAGGGGCCCCATTTGAGTCCTTAGAGTCAGCCTCTGAAAAGCTTCTGACTCTGAAGTCAGCTCTTCTACTAGCCCTGACATCTCTCAAGCGAGTGGGACATATACAAGCTCTCTCTGTTGCCCCTTCCTGCCTTGACTTTGCCCCTGGACTAGCCAAGGTCTTCCTGTATCCTAGGCCAGATTATATTCCAAAGTGCCTACATCGGCTGCCCACCTCTAACTGGATAGTGGAAGCAAACTCTATGGCTTTCGAGGCGCGCAGTCTCACCATACCTCTGTGCATAAGAGCTCATTCCACTAGGGTGGTCGCCTCCTCGAAGGCTTTGTCCAAAGGGGTGTCCTTGCAGGATGTGTGTGCGGCTGCAGGGTGGTCTACGCCACATATATATCCGTTATTACTACCTGGATATTCATTCAACCCCGGGCTCGAGTATCTTACAGTGACCCTCGGGCTTGGGTACTTTTTGAACAAGCCGTACCCTCGGTATGATGGAGTGGGTATTCTCGTTCCCATACTGTTATGCTAAATGCAACGTCGAATTTCCATTTGAAAGGGAACGTCGGGGTAACGTATGTAACCCTTTTCCCTGAGAAGGGAAAGAGACGTTGCATAGCATTGTCATACCAGGGCAGGCCTGTGAATTGCGTCTTTGCATCAGAGGCTGTCGGCGTGGTACACAGGTGCCATATTATATATATATATATATATATATATATATATATATATATATATATATATCTCATGTGACGCGCTTAATTGCCACATCACCTGATCATGGCAAGCCTATAAGTAGAGGCATTATTTTACACAAGCTTCAGATACTGGTCATGTGTGCAAGGCGTTCCCATACAGTTATGCTAAATGCAACATCTAGTTCCCTTCTCAGGGAACAGGGTTACATACGTAACCCCGACGTTTTCAATCAATGGAATGACAATCCAATCTCTCAAAGTCTGATCTTCACAACACATGTTTCGAGAAGTGTATCAATGCAAAAAACAAAGGAGTTTTCCGAGGACCTCAGAAAAAGACTTGTTGATGCTTATCTTGCTGGAAAAGGTTACAAAACTATCCTTAATGAGTTTGGACTCCACCAATCCACAGTCAGACAGATGGTGGAAATTCAAGACATTGTAACCCTTTCCAGGAGTGGTAACTAACAAAGATCACTCCATGAGCAAGACGTGTAATAGTCCATGAGGTCACAAAGAAACCAAACTAACTAAGGGAGTCACTCACATTGGCTAATGTTAATATTTATAGTTTAACAGTTTATCCATGCACTAAGACAAGTGAAACAAGGGATCAATGATTCATGAGACAGAATGCAGCTTTCTTTAAGTTTCAGTCCTTCTATTCCTATGGCTATTGAAGCATATCACCGAAAGTGCTAAAAGATCAGAAGGTTAGATCAGAAGTGGACTCAAATGGACTTAATCTTACATCTAGTCCAGGTGTGCCCATGGGACCATGTTCTCCTGCAGCTCCTTTTTCACCCTGGAAAAATAAAGAATTGAAATTCAGTAATTAAAAAATACTTTTTGTTTATCATTGTGTCCCATTATGTTTTAGTTAGGGGATTGTACCAAAACAATGTGTAATTAGGCAAGGCTGTTTAAAAAAGGGATTTTTTTTCACTGAGGCAATATAAGTCAGTGGTTCTTAAAATGTACAGATGCCCTTGGCACAGATTTTTTAATGAACATCATCAAACTATTCAATGAGCCAAGATCTTGGCTCATTATTTAAATTTATACAATAATATTTTGTTTTTTTCATTGGAGCTTTCTATTCTAGACTTTCCATCTACTTATTAGGACGAACCTGATACTTATTTGTTTATGAGCTGTTACAGTTTGGATTAATTCAATTCTAGTGTAAATATATATATATATATATATATATATATATATATATATATATATATATATATATATATCAATCATACCCCCATTTTGAGAGCCAGTGATATATGAAATACTGTGCCCTCCACTAATATTGGCACCCGTGGTAAATATGAGCAAAGAAGGCTGTGAAAATTGTCTTTATTGTTAAACCTTTTCATATTTTGTTCAAAATATTCACAAAAAGACTCTGCTTTCATGGATATCAAACACAACACAGGTTTATATATACAAAAAAAAACTGTTAAATATAGGTGTGCAACAATTATTAGCAACCTTATGGATTCATATGAGAAAATATACTTGAAGTATATTCCCATTGATATTTAATATTTTTTTAGTACATCTGGTTGACCAGGAACAGGAAACTGTTAAACCATGACTTCTTGTTTTACAGGAGTATAAAAATGATGTAAGATATAGGCCAAAATCCTTGGTCATTCATGACAATGGATTAGACCAAGGAATATAGCTGTGAAGTGGGGCAAAAGGTTGTTGAGCTTCCCAAAAAGGAATTGAAACTGGAACTGGATGTGTGTCTATATTGTTTCAACGCCCTGTGAAGAGGTTGGTTCGAGTGGCCTAAAAATCTCCAAGGATCACAGCTGGAGAACTGCAGAAGTTATTTGGGGTCAGAAAATCTACAAAACTACAATCCAAAGTCACCTACATCACCACAAAAAAAACATCAAGTTGTTTTGAAGGTTTTTAAGAAAAAAGCCTCTACTCACATCGAAAAACAAACACGTGTCATAAATTTGCCAGATCCTACTGGAACTTCAAATGGGATCGGGTTCTTGGACAGATGAAACCAAAATAGCACTTTTTGGCAATAAACACCAGATGTGGTTTTGGCGAACACAGAGAGGTAGCCATATGGAAAAGTACCTCATGCTCACGGTTAAATATAGTGGTGGCTATAATGTGTTGCGACTGTTTTTCTGCCAGAGGACCTGGACAGTTTGTTAGCATATATGGCATCATAGGCGCTATCAAATACACATATTAAATGAAAACTTGACTGCCTCTGCCAGAAAGCTAAAACGAGCCATGGTTGGATCTTCCAGCAGGACAATGATGCAAAACATACATCAAAATCAACACAAAAAATGGTTTACTGACCACAAAATCAAGGTCCTGTCATGGCCATCCCAGTCCGCTGACCTTAGTCTGCTAACCCATAGAAAGCCTGTGGGGTGAACTGAAGAGGAGAGTCCAGCATGGCCCTCGAAATTTGAAGGATCTGGAGAGATTCTGTATGGAGAAATGTCTCAGATCCCTTGCCATGTATTCTCCAACCTCATCAGACAATATAGGAGAAGACTCAGAGCTGTTATCTCGGCAAAGGAAGGTAACACAAGGTATTGACTAAAAGGGTGCCAATATTGTTGCATACCTATATTTAAGATTGTTTTTGATAAACCTGTGTTTTGTTTGCAATTGCTTGACATCAATGAGAGCAGAGTATTTCTGTAATTTTTTTTTTTTAACAAAAGACAAATTTTCACAGCCTTCTTTGCTCATATTTACCAAGGGTGCCAATATTAGTGAAGGGAACTGTAAGTGTAAGTGTAAAGACCGACATAAATAATTCAGTTTCTCTATAGTACTACACAAGTAGCTAACTCAAACTAATAGTAACTTAATTTTGCTCACAAGACAGTACTTTTTGTTAGCTTCTACTACTAGAAGTAGAGTAATAAATGGTTAATGGTCTGCACGGATATAGAGCTTTTTTGAGCTTAGTGATCCGACAAAGTGCTTTACACTGACCCTCATTCATCCATTCACACACCAATGGTAGCAGAGATGCCATGCAAGGCGTTAGCTTGCCATCGGGTGCAACTTGGGGTTCAGTGTCTTGCCCAAGGAAACTTCAGCATGTGGCGTCATGTGGGCTGGGAATCAAACCGCCAACCCTACAATTAGTGGACAAGCCGCTCTACCACCTGAGCCACAACTGCCCACTTTCTTGGGGAAAACCCAAGAATGTTAACTATTATTGTTGGGGGAAAAACTTCAACTGGATGATGGAAAAGATTTTCCTAGAAACATCAACACATTCTTTTTTTATTATCTGTCTCCATGCCTCCAAATTGCATCTTTTGATGTCTCCAGTCTGCTCTGCCTCTGTTTCTGATTTCTCCAGGTCATTCCATCTCAGGTAGTTCAATAATTGCAGAGTTGGTTGCTTGACTGTTTTTAATTTTTAAAATAAATAAAAAAAAAGGTCTCTCACTTTTGGGTTGATTATCTCTGGTGGGAGACCAGATACAAACCTGACATTTTCCCAGAAATAAGTCCTCTATAGTAGCATTATTCTGTAAAAATTGTGATCTTGATGTTGGAGGTAAACTCTGCAGGACAGTGGATGTCAATAGCCAGATTTAAAAAATCAGCCTGCTCTATCTTGTTGTTACTGGTGTACAGTTGATATATAGTAATAGATTTTACCTAATATGGAATTACAGTGTTCGGTTGGGTGTTTTACAAATAAACAGTGTCATAAACGGTGGATAAGCTTCCGTTTATGACCGTGGCTATCTCTCTACACCAAAGCCAGGCTGGGGATTTAATTTTATCTCTATGTGGGTTGGAAGAGACTGTATCACATCTGTACCCCAGAGAACACACCAAATATCCTCTTTATGGTCCTGCAAGGGGTGACACACAAGGGAACTTTGGAACACTTAGGTACCTCTGGTCTGGGTACCCAGGACCCCCTCCTGGACTTAGACTTAGTACACACTTTGGGAGCCACGCATTAAGGGGGGGGGGTATCATGGATGTCCTGGAAGCTACTCCTGGACTACAGTTCCCACCAGCCACTTACACCACACTATAATTGACACATGACCACTTTCACAAGAATCTATCTAGTCACAAACTAATGTAAGGAATCAATAACCCCCACCCCCCTCAGAGACAAACTGCTGATTGCTTCCATGGAAAGTGCTCGTGTAGCGTGAGTGGTTCATCAATGCAATTTTCTCAGTCTGTAAGCGGTCACAATGCACCTCTACAACAAGTAGCAAGATCGGCAGTGAGAAACAGTCAATGAGAACTGGAGATGAAATAAAATCTGCTGATCCCGAATGCAGTTTATGCATGAGAGGGTGAGGACAAAATATTGCATATTGCACATATACAAACAATTTAGAATGGCATTCTTCACTACCTGCATCTCCTCAACCAATAATTCCTCCACATTTTCTCTTGTTTCTGTTTTTTTTTTCTTGTTTATATATAAATTAGTGCCGAAAAAACATCTCAGCCAAAGTCGCAAAATCTCATTATAGACAGTCCTTATGCTTACTTTTGTAAAAATGTAGGATTTGGGGATCAGATGCCCTTCATCTTAGATCTCTCCAGCCTGGTCGGCGATCACTTGTGCAGACATCCATAAAACAATAGATCGCAAGTCATGTAGTGTGAGCAGTACAACGATTCTGAGATTCTAAAAGTTGTGCACCACTCAACTTCAAGATTCATTGCTGATAATGAGCAGTCACAGTCAACACCAGAGCATGCAGCAATTTGTCACTAGGCTCAGTGTGTCTAAATTAATTTCTAAAATTTTAATAAACAACTTAAAAACAAGCTCATATCACCAGAATGCACAAGGAATTTGGCACAACTGTACAAAATGATGTAAATCCAAAACATTCTAAACTACTCTGCTCATGAATGACCAGAAGAAATGCCCACAAATTACAATATGGTAAACAACTTCCTTTTAAAAAGCACAGTAGCCTGCTCATGGAACTTGCTTGTTAGAGATGACATGGAGCAGGTAAAAAAAAAAACTAGGAAGAGGAACTATTGTTTCACAAATCTTATATGATACAATGGTTGAAAGTTTGCAAACCCTTTAACATTTTCTATATTTTTGCATAAATATGATGTAATCATCATTAGATTTTAACACAAGTCCTAAATGTAGATAAAGATAACAATTAAACAAATGAGACAAAAAGATTATACTTGGACATTCATTTATTGAGGAAAATTATCCAGTATTTCATATCTGTGAGTTTGATTTCAGCATCTGGTGTAACCCCCTTGTGCAGCAATAACTGCAACTAAGCATTTCCGGTAACTGTTGATTAAAATACTGCACATCAGCTTGGAGTAATTTTAGCCCATTTCTCAGTACAGAATAGCTTCAACTCTGGGATGTTGGTGGGTTTCCTCAGATGAACTGCTTGCTTCAGGTCTTTCCACACCATTTCTACTGAATTTAGGTTGGGATTTTCACTTGGCCATTCCAAAACATTAACTTTATTCTTTTTTAAACATTCTTTGGTAGAAAGACTCGTGTGTTTAGGATCGTTGTCTTGCTGCATGACCCACTTTCTCTTGAGATTCAGTTCATGGACAAATGCCCTGACATTTTCCTCTAGAATTCGCTGGTATAAGTAAGAATTCATTGTTCCATCCATGATGGCAACCTGGCTTGAACCAGATGCAGCAAAACAAGCACAAATCATGATACTACCATCACCATGTTTCATATATGGGATAGGGTTCTCATGCTGGAAAGCAGTGTTTTCCTTTCTCAAATCATAACGCTTCTCGTTTAAACTAAAAAGGTCCATTTTGTCTCACCCCTCCATAAAACATGTTTCTATTATCCTTCTGGCTTGTCCATTTGATCTTTAGCAAATGCAGGAAGGCAGCAATGTTCTTATAGTAGAGCAGTGGCTTTCTCCTTGCAACCCTGCCACGCACACCATTGTTGTTCAGCGTTCTCTTGATGGTGGACTCATGAGCATTAACATTAGCTGATGTGAGAGAGGCTTTTAGTTAATTAGAAGTTACCCTGGGTTCCTTTGTGATTTCGTGAACTATTTCACGTCTTGCTCTTGGTGTGATCTTTGTTGGTTGACCACTTCTGGGGACGATAATGATCTTGTATATCCTTCGCAATCTGTCGGACTCCACTGTGGTGGAGTCCGAACTCTTTTTAGATGGTTTTGATTAGAGATGCACCTCTACTAATTTCTCAGCTGATACAGATAACAGACTATTCAGTAGTCTATCATATGATAGTTCTGCCTTTTATGCTTTCTTTTAAATTAATAATAATTAATTCCAAAATTCTGAAAGAAATGCAGATAAAAACTTTATTCTCTCCATTTCTGCAAATTGCTTCACAGTAACTGGTCTCAAACTAAAACACACATTTCTCAAATACAGTGCCTTGCGAAAGTATTCGGCCCCCTTAAACTGTTCGACCTTTTGCCACATTTCAGGCCTCAAACATAAATATATAGAACTGTAATTTTTTGTGAAGAATCAACAACAGGTGAGACACAATCATGAAGTGGA
>JAFFST010028156.1:8467-19077 GCA_022414735.1 Noturus placidus
TTGATTCTTCACAAAAAATTACAGTTTTATATCTTTATGTTCGAGGCCTGAAATGTGGCAAAAGGTCGAACAGTTCAAGGGGGCCGAATACTTTCGCAAGGCACTGTATCTGTAATGGCATCTGCATGGACTGTATGGTGAATAAGGCATGTGGTTTGGGACACTATATTAGTATACACGCATCTACGGATTGTGTATAATATGATTCACTGAATACAGTGCATTCTGTATAATAGTAAGTTAGTTGAATTGGTTCAGCTTTCAGAGGAACCCCTATCTGTATCCTTTTTAACACACACACACACACACACACACACACACACACACACTCTGAAATTGGACCAATCTTGGAGATAGGCCTGGGGAGTATTCTGTTCAGCGGTGAATTGAAGCCGTTTTCCCAGATGCCGCTCAATTTCCGCCGAGCTTTTGTCATATTGGTGTGTTTTTTCCCTGTTTACAAGTGTGATTTCTCGCTCTGTGTTTGTGTGTGTGTGTGTGTGTGTGTGTGTGTGTGTGTGTTTATCAGCGGACTGTCATTCTGAGCAGCACACACACACACACACACACACACAAAGAGAGCTCAGAGAGAAGGGGCTTAGGTCCTTAACCCTGTCGGTTTAAGCTGTAATGTTCCTGACAAGTCTAAAAGAGAAGGAGAGAGAGAGAGAGAGAGAGTGAGAGAGTGATGGAGAGAGAAAGTGTGTGTGAGAGAGAGAGAGTGTGTGTGAGAGAGAGAGAAAGTGTGAGAGAGTGTGAGAGAGAAAGTGTGCGAGAGAGAGTATGAGGGAGTGTAAGAGAGAAAGCGTGAGAGAAAAAGTGTGTGAGAGAGAGAAAGAAAGTGTGTGTGAGAGAGAAAGTGTGAGAGAGTATGAGAATGTGAGAGAGAGAAAGTGTGCGAGAGAGAGTATGAGAGAGTGTGAGAGAGAAAGAAAGTGTGAGAGAGAAAGTGAGAGAGAGAAAGTGTGAGAGAGAGAAAGTGTGAGAGAGAGAAGGTGTGAGAGAGAGAAAGTGTGAGAGAGTGTGCGAGAGAGAGTATGAGGGAGTGTAAGAGAGAAAACGTGTGTGTGAGAGAGAGAAAGTGTGAGAGAGTATGAGAATGTGAGAGAGAGAAAGTGTGCGAGAAAGAGTATGAGAGAGTGTGAGAAAGAAAGTGTAAGAGAGAAAGAGAGAGAAAGTGTGAGAGAGAGAAAGTGTGCGAGAGAGAGTATGAGAGAGTGTGAGAGAGAAAGTGTGCGAGAGAGAGTATGAGGGAGTGTAAGAGAGAAAGCGTGAGAGAAAAAGTGTGTGAGAGAGAGAAAGAAAGTGTGTGTGAGAGAGAGAAAGTGTGAGAGAGTATGAGAATGTGAGAGAGAGAAAGTGTGCGAGAGAGAGTATGAGAGAGTGTGAGAGAGAGAGAAAGTGTGTGAGAGAGAAAGTGAGAGAGAGAAAGTGTGAGAGAGAAAGTGAGAGAGAGAAAGTGTGAGAGAGAGAAAGTGTGAGAGAGTGTGCGAGAGAGAGTATGAGGGAGTGTAAGAGAGAAAACGTGTGTGTGTGAGAGAGAGAAAGAAAGTGTGTGAGAGAGAGAAAGTGTGAGAGTATGAGAATGTGAGAGAGCGAAAGTGTGCGAGAGAGAGTATGAGAGAGTGTGAGAAAGAAAGTGTAAGAGAGAAAGAGAGAGAAAGTGTGAGAGAGAGAGAAAGTGTGAGCGAGAGAGAGTATGAGAGAGTGTAAGAGAGAAAGTGTGAGAGAGAGAAAGTGTGTGAGAGAGAGAGAGAGAGAAAGAAAGTGTGAGAGAGAAAGTGTGAGAGAAAGTGTGAGACAGAGAAAGTGTGCGAGCAAGAGAGAGAAAGTGTGTGAGAGAGAGAAAGAAAGTGTCTAAGAGAGAGAGAAAGAAAGTGTGTGAGAGAGAAAGTGTGTGAGAGAGAGAGAGAAAGAAAGTGTGAGGGAAAGAGAGAGAGAGAGAAAGAAAGTGTGTGAGAGAGAAAGTGTGAGAGAGAGAAAAAGTGTGAGAGATTGTGTGAGAGTGTGAGAGAGAGAAAGTGTGCGAGAGAGAGTATGAGAGAGTGTAAGAGAGAAAGCGTGAGAGAAAAAGTGTGTGTGAGAGAGAAAGTGTGAAAGAGTATGAGAGTGTGAGAGAGAGAAAGAAAGTAAGAGAGAGAAAGTGTGTGAGAGAAAGTGTGAGAGAGAGAGAAAGTGTGAGAGAGTATGAGAGTGTGAGAGAGTATGAGAGTGTGAGAGCGAGAATGAGAAAGTGTGAGAGAGTATTAGAGTGTGAGAGAGACAGAAGATTCGGTTTGAGGTGCAGAAAGTCTTGTCCTCACCTCAGATCCATAGTGAAAGAGGAAGAGAATTTTAACCTCTTTAAAGGAAGAGTTTGGCAGGAAGTCACATTTTACAACATCTCGGCGGCCATCTTGAAGAACCGAACTCTCACTTTCATTCTACACCTTAGGAGAAATGTCCATTAACACAAGTGACACACGTTTCTGTAGTTTGTCCAGTGGGAGTGTAGCATTCGCTACTGTTGTCGCAACACCTGTTTTGCATATTCATGCTGTTGTGAGGGTTTCTATTCAGGTTGTTGAATCATTTTGATCGCAACTGTATATACACGCGTACTCCAGTCTCCTCCCACAATCCAAGGACATGCCTTGTAGACTGATTGGCATTTCCAATTTGTCCACACTATATGATTGCGCCCTGTGATGGGTCAGCACCTCGTTCAGGGTGTCCCCCACCTCGTGCCCCGAGTCCTCCGCAATAGGCTCCAGGGCTCCCCGTGACACTGTGTACAATTAGCCGTACAGAAAATGGGTGGATGGATGGATACAAACGAGCATTAGCATAGAGCCGTGTTGAAGTTGAACATTAGCACGACATCTTCATCGTCCTTACTACAGCTATCAGAACGATCCCGACTCTGGTTTTTCACTCACAGGTCACCGTGGTTTGGGGTCGCTGACGGAAATGGAGAAAAGAAGACGGAGAGAGACGGAAAAGTTGAGACGGGAAGAGAAACGTGGCATAAAGCGAGTAACGGAGATAGAGAGACAGAGAGAGAGAGAAAACAGGCACGAGGGTGACAGCACAATTAGGGATTTTAATTCTCTGCATGAGTGAGTCAGTCCAGTCTTCATGATAATGAGCAAGCTCCATGCAATAAATCTTTATGATACACACACACACACACACTCCCGACTCTTCTACGCTGATAATGAGGAGAACTGCACACAAACTTCATTCCCTTTTCATACAGCAAGTAAACAGACTTCTGAGAAGCTCAGCGGGGCCTGTTCTATTTCACACAAGAGCGTGATAGACGTGTCCTAATCTATGCCGTACTCAACTTATAGGCAAGTAAAAACACCATGTCCCAAACCACACACACAGCCTTTATAGTGGAAAACTGGTGTGGTTTGGGTCATGTCCACAGTAGACTTGATATGGAATGGTGAGATGTTTGTGATGGTGTTAATATAGTGAATATGGTGTGTGGTTTGGGACACGTCTACTTTCTTCTGATAAGGTATAGCGATAGATTAGTAATGCTGCTTATATAATAGCCTATATAGTGAATATGGTGTGCGGTTTGGGACACATCCGCAGTTGACTAATGACGGAATGATGAGACGTTTATGAAGACTTTTATGCGGACTATACTGTATAGTAAGTTTGTTTATGGATGCTTCCAGAGTGGACTCATGATGCCGAGGTGCTTGTAAGTGCGGTTTCGTGGACAATATAGTAAAAAAAGTGTGTGGTTTGGGACACATCCAGTTTGGATTGATGATGTATAGTGAGACGTTTGTAATGGTGTTCATTTATGTGATATGGAATGGTGAGATGCTTGTGATGATGTTAAAGTGGCTTATATAGTGAATATGGTGTGTGATTTGGGATACGTCCACATTATTCTGATTATTCTGTTTTTCGTGGGTTTTTAAGTGTCCACAGTGGACTAATGATGGAATGGTCCGACGTTTATGTGGACTGTATAGTAAGTATGGTGTGTGGTTTGGGACGCGTCCCGAGTGCGCTCATGATGCTGAGGCGCTTGTAAGTGTGGTTTCGTGGTCAACATAGTAAATCATTTGTGGTTTGGGACATGTCCACTTTGGATCGGTGATGTATAGTGAGACGTTTGTAATGGTGTTCATTTATGTGTCTTATATAGTGAATAGGGTGTGTGGTTTGGGACACGCCCACAGTCGATTGGTGATGCTGAGGCATTGATGATGGTATTGATAATGATGAAACATTTGTGATCGTGTTCATGCGGCCTATGTAGTAAGTATGGAATGTGGCTTGGGACACGTCCTCAATTGATGATGGTCAGGCATTTGTTACAGTATTTATATGGCCTATGTAGTCAATAAGGCATATGGTTTGGGACACCTTCATATTACTGATGATGGTTAGATATTTGTGTGTTTTTGGGGCCTGTAGAGTGAATAATCACACCATGGTCACTAGACAGGCCAAAATATTATGTCTGCTGTGGACGTGTCCCAAACCATGACTCATACACTATATATGCCAACATAAACACATTCCCATCATCATTCCACCATCCAAACCGCAGCATGATCACCATGTAGACGATCACCCAGAGGTTTGTCCTGTAGACAGCTGGACTTATCAGGTAAAGAAACGTAGGTAGCTTCTTCCGAATTCCACCTCCCTCTCCATGTCTCTCTATGTCTTAGTCTCTCTCTATCTCTCTCTCTCTCTCTCTCTCTCTCTCTCTCTCTGTCTCTCTCTAATTGGGTCTCTGGGATGAGTTTCTTTCGACAGGTCCATTCATCATGAACTCGACCAGAAGGACAAATCCACTGGGAGATCCACCAGAGAGAAGGAGAGAGAGAGTGAGGGAAGCGAGTGAGAGCGAAGGAGGGAGGGGGTCAGACAGCTGGATCACAGGGTCTTTTGCTTGTCAGCTCACCTTTCTCATTTTTCCTCCCTCGCGCCCTCATGAGTGGCGGCTCTGAGATGAGAAGTAAAAAATAAGAACGGAAAAAGAGACACATTTCGACCATTTTACATATGTAAGCGTGTGTGTGTGTGTGTGTGTGTGTGTGTAGAATGAAAATGGTATTATTTCATCACTTTGGTCAGAAATGCTACTGAATTGTAAGTGTGCTCTGGTCCTGAGGTCTATGTTCTGGTCTGTTCTAGTGTGTTCTGGTCACTCGGTCACTCAAGCCTCCAAGGGTACATCAACATTCTAAAGGTCGTGAAGGTTTGGAAATGCCCGCGAAATAGCAATGAGGAGTTCCTCAAAAGGAATTTTTTCATTTTAAATGTTTTTTGGGTTTTTTTAGTAAAAGGTTCTGCCAATTTAGCCATAGAAAAGTTTAAGACTTCAGTTCAAACTTCTACTTAATTACAGCAAGACGTTCTTCAGTTCTGGGAGATGATGTTCACCTTTTACCCTCTACTCTGTGCGCGTGTGTGTGTGACTTCTTTTACTAATCAGGTGCTGAGGGTGTATATACTACACCTCACATGCGGTTCTCAGAGTACGAACGATACTCTGTGTGTGTCTGTGTGCGTGTGTGTGTGTTCACCTAAACATCCAGCCCTGTCTTAATAAGGGTCTTGCAATTACGTCCCTATTACGCCCAGTACCCGGTTGGTGCACACACACGGTGAGTGACGTTAATTTGCACGGCTTCCTGTCCCTCTAATGGCTATTCCTTCTGCTCCCTTTCTCCTCTCGCCGAGCGAGTGCAAATAAAACCGACACGAAAAATGGAAATGTCTTAATTATTTATCTAATCAGGCTTGAAGAGCGAGTTTAATAAGGGAAGGGGGCAATTTGTCGAACTTGGATGATTCATTTTAGTCCGCAGAGTAACTCTCTGTGCTGCTCAGAAGTTTGGAATGCAACTAATATATTTATTTTCTTTCTTTATTTATTTGTTTATTTTGCAGGGGGCATGGTGGAGGAGTGGCTGTGTCATTCTGCTTGCGATTGTAAATTGAGAAATATCGAAATCTAGTGGAAAAGGCGTTTACGCCCGCAGTCTAACAAATCGATAGGTGACGTTAAAGACGTTTTAAGCATATTGACTTTCACAACAACCTGTGTTAAAATCAACCGTCTGGACTCTTAAAAAGTAGGGTTCCTTAAGAGTTCTCTGGATGGTTATGGGTTCTTATGGATAACATTCACACTGTAGAACTAGAGAACTAGAGAGCTTGAAATTGTTAGCTGGAATGCAGAAATATAAAACACACACACACACAGACACACACACACACACACACACACACACACACACACACACACACACACACAGTACAATCCCTGTAGAGTACTTTCTCATCATGAGTTTTGGACGAGACCCAAAGTGCATGGTAATCACAGTTTGCCACTGTCTCCAAACTGGGCAAGTACCCAAGCATGGGAATTTCTCCTGCTAGTGCCGCTAAAAATTCGGGCACTGACCCAAAGCCATGTGTACTCATACGTGTGTGTGTGTGTGTGTGTGTTTGTGTGTGTGTGTGGTGGTAGTCCGGGCAAATGCCCAAATCCCAGCCCATTGCGTCGTTGTATCCAGCTGGGCCGAAGCTGTTTTCCACGTGTGTGTCGTGTTGTCAGTGTGTTGCTGCTTGTGCCCCATTATCACCCCCCTGTTCCGGCCTCCTGTGGACTGGGCCACCAGCCAAAAGAGCTGGGTGGGCAGGCTCCATTTTCCAAGCACAGGGAGGCGATCGTATCCATACTCAGGCTAGATGACTTTAACATCCCTTAGGTCACACACAGACACACAGACACACACACAGACACACACACACCAGACACAGACGTGAGAATCACTGGAGAATTTATGGCTTTGAAATGATATTTTAAATTAGTATTGTATACCCTGCATCTTGGAGCTTAAGTATCCAGTTTTATGAGCTCACGTGGCTGCTCATGAAGAGTTTAGTTTTGGAATAATTTGGCATGAATTTGGTGATTCGGTAAAATCATTTGAAATTAATGTAGTGAATCAGTGAATCATATTATATGAGTTTAGTGAATCAGTGGATCATTTGCCTTGAATTTCATGAATCATATTATATGAATATAGTGAATCATTGGTTATGTGCTTTGTAAATCACTGAATCATTTGACATGATGTCAGTACATCAGTGGATCATATTACTTGAATTTCGTGAACCATTGAATCATTTTATATTAATTTAGTGCATCAGCGGATCCTATATACATTTAGTGGATTGGTGAATCGTTCGAGATGATTTTTGTGAACCAGTGGATCATATAATACGAATTGAGTGAATCAGTGGATCATTTCAAATGAATCTAGTGAATCTGTGAATCATTTGACATGAAATTAGTGAGCCAGTGAATCCTATAATATAAATTTAGTGAATCAGTGAATCATTTGGCATGATTTAAGCGAATCAGTAAATGTAAACTCACTGAAGTTCGTTGAGTTTTAAATATAGTCTAAGGATGGGTGCTTTCATATATTTTATTAATATAATATATATCAATTAAATTTCAGCATTGGAATAAATCAATATTGAAAATGGTTTTTATTAGTAGTATGATTAATATTACACTTATAATACAGTAAACCCAATATACAAGCTGTAACTAATAACAAAGTGCATCAATTTATGAAAAACAGTAGTATTTGTTAATATCGTGCTAATTTTTTGGTCAGCTTTGATCAAATTGTCAATTTTTGTCCGTTGTTAGATAATCCGTTCATCATACGTCCACTTAGCTGCCATGCGATATACCCAGGAAATTAGGTGGTGCAGTAATATCACTACAGAGAAATCAAACGGTACAAGCAAAATGCGTGAACTTGTGAACTTAAAAAAATTACCTTTATTTTGATGAACCAATAAAATTATGTCAAATATTTACAAATAATTATTTTTTCATTTCACATTACAGGTACATAAATCAATAATGCACAAATAACACTCACTCGTCTGCACGTACACTTAGTAGCCTATTTACCCTGGACTGATTTAAGGGGTCAGGACAAATGCCAGATAATTCAAATTGACACTTCAAACATAAAATAACCCTGAATCATTGAATAATTCCAATCATAACATTAGCAATACACCAAAATGATTTTTTTAAAAAAAATTTTAAGAAAAAACAAACAAACACCAAAACGTATTATCCATAACAATTATTTCCAGTCCATGGGCTGACTTGAAAACGTAAAAGGTATAAAACATAAAGAAATAAAAACAAAAAAACACTGAAAACTGGAAACAAGTGGTATGGTATCTTTGGCAAATTTTGTACCGCAGTAAATACATTCAAATATTAAGACGACACACAGCACGCGGAGGAAAAGAAGAGAAAAAAACATCGAGATTTGTTCGTAACTACTAGAAAATTCAATAAAAAACATACACATTTCTTAAAGAAGCGATTCATAGTTTCAAATTCCTCCGGTTTGATGGTATGTCGATTTTTCTTTTCTTTTCTTTTTTTTTTTGAATGGGTATCTCTAGCTTTGGTGGACGCTACAGATATGTTTCTACATTGAGTGTGTGGTGTTTTTTTTTCTTCTTGTTTTGAGCCATGTTTCGGAGCATTTTCAGACCATCACCACATTTCCTAACATTGAATCTTTTTTAAGATTTTTAATTTTTTTAATTCAATTTATCTATTTTTAAAAAAAATCGGTTAAAAAATCGTATCAATCTCACAGGAAAGGGGGAAGGTCTATTTAGGGAATCATTTCAGACGGAATTATCAGATTGTACACAGAAGGCCACGATAAGGTCGATTTTAGTCTGCTTGTTTTGTCTAGATGTTGACTAGCGGCGGTGTGAAATTGGTATTTTAGGTAAAAGTTATTTAGTTAAGATTTTTAAAAAGGCTATTTTGTTTATTTATTTGAAAAACCCAAGCCCTCTTTTTTTTTTTTTTTTTTTTTTTTTTTTTTTTTGGGTGGCTGCACTGAATTATGGGATATTGTTAGGCTCTTAGATTGAATCAGGGAAGCTCTTGGAGAACATCGTTTATTTTGGGTTATTTTCACGCACTAACCAACATGAAATCAGTTCCACACTACCCTGTTTTGATTAGACTAGTTCGACAGGTGTTAATCTAACTGAGTAGATGACTTCTGGAAACCAAACCTATCGAGACAAATCCAATCTAAACAACCATGATTAGTCTTATTCCAACATCGGACTCATAAAAGCCAACTCATACACAAACGTCACGGTTATATTTAGGATTTAGCGCTTAGGAGGTGTTGATGTCCAGCAATATAGCTGCTAGTTTATAGATGGTTAACGGTTTAAATGGTTAAACTCCACCCTGAAAGACGTTAAATATGTTAATATTGAAATCTTCTGTGATGTGGTTCCCGTTGCTAATTCTTGTGGGAAGTTAGCATTTGTACGCCGCTCTGACATTGTAACTGTTATTGTAACGGCGTTTTATCGGACATTCCGCTGTTAGCGCTTAAAAACAAACAAGCAAAAGCTTCTTTTCTCACGCACCAATTTCCAGCAACGTTCCTTGGCATGTTAATAGAAAAAATCCAGCATGGTGTGAACGTTGGACTCGACGTCCCAGAATGCATTGCAGCACTACGACGCAGTTGCGCTGCTCGGTTAGCTAGCAATTTTCATCGTCGGTGACATTAGCGTGGAGGTCGAAACTTTGAAAGCTGATCCGATTGAGCAGTGCAAACATAACAGGCTAAAGTACAAAAGCACTGCTGCATCGCTCTCGTTGAGTATGTACTGTGGGTAATGTGTGAAACCGTGAAAAAAACAAGTGAAAAGAAAAAACCTTGAGAGATATATATATATAATCCGGACATACACCTTTTGCAGAAGCGAAGATGTTAATTTATAAGTATAGCTATGCTTGAAAGTGTAGCTTTAAATTTAAAACTAGGAAAGAGATTCCCTTTTCCATCGACACTCCGTGGTCTTATTCTAAAATCGTTTTCTCTTCGGTAATAATGGATAGATTCACCACGAATCCAATAGTTGTAAAAGGTTTAATCCTAAAGAAGTGGGTTAGGAAGGACTGATGAGATTAGTGCTCAAGAAAAAGAGTGGAGAAAAGAGAGAACGTGGATGTCAGGTTTTGATGGCGCAGCAGGTTTAACATGTCCCCGTGGGGAGGGGTGGCATGTTCGCGACCCGCCAGAGGACAAAAGGACTACATGTGTGTACAGTACGAGTTTGATGGGGCTGACGGGAAGGGCAGGAACCATACCAGTAAAAGCCTACTATGTGTTACTGTTCAGTGCCAGAACTGTCAATCATCATCCTCTGAGCCAATGGGAGCCTTGGGAGAATCTCTCGGTTTAACCAGTGGGGTCAAGTCGATGGCAAGGCAATGCGCTTACAGTCAAATAAAAAAGAGAGGGAGGTTATTACGCAACAACAGTGTCTTTAAGGCAATGGAGCTATTTTATGTAAATTGTCAGTATGTGTTTCTGTATGCGAGTAGATTTACATCAAGTGCATCTTTTCCATGAAACATATGGATATATATATATATATATACAGTGCCTTGCGAAAGTATTCGGCACCCTTGAACTGTTCGACCTTTTGCCACGTTTCAGGCCTGAAACATAAAGATATAAAACTGTCATTTTTTGTGAAGAATCAAC
>JAFFST010028156.1:20605-41620 GCA_022414735.1 Noturus placidus
GTACAAGAGAGAGATATATGTATATATATATATATATATATATATATATATATACATATATACACACACATCATGGTCTTCTGATTGCTATTTCTTTACAATTTCCACAAAGAAAACGCTACGAATGACAAGTTACGAAGATTACGGTTCGATTTTGTACGTTTTCTCACACCTTCGGTCCTGTGAAACTGACCGCAATAGAAAAATACAAAATCCAGCATTCGCCATTTCTCGCGTAATTTCTGGCAAATTTTTACGAGAAAAAAAAGCAAATAAAAGTTCGACAGCGCCGACAGTCTCGGGATTGCGTGAGATATCAATCGTAAGATTGTTTACGCGATTCAATTTGCAGCAAGGGGGCGTAGTTAACATTCATACCTTTTTTGTGGTTATAAAATGTCGCACCGTCGTCTGTATGAAACCGAGCGGAATCTATCCGACCGTGTCGTCCACACGTGTCTGCTGAAATTCCGACATAATGTCACATGGGATGAATTCCGGCGGATAGGATCGTCTAATGATTAAAGATCCGCAAGAATTCACGTCAACAAATTTTCAAGGAGTTCGCAGAGAAGTTCGTTCATATAAAAGTCGACAACATGCTACTTAGCATGGGTGTTCGTTTGTGAGAAAACACCACAGTGTTCTAATACGATGCATGTTTCTGCTTTGCGTTTTGTTTGGTTTAAATCCGTGCGTTCGGGTGATTGATTCATTCGTCTCTTCGTTTTAAATATCTGCATCCATTTCCTACAGCCTGAAACACACGTCTGGTCAGTGGCACTGCTGGATCTGTTGATTGGTGGGGTCTTACGACCTTGTGTTCGTATTTTAGTGACACGTGGTCATTCGGGATGACGCGATAGAAAAAAGTAAAGGCACTGTCCTCGATTTCAGCTGGTGTACTTCAGGTTCATAATGCCTCAGACTAAAAGGTTCAAAGGTCGCCAGGAGCATCGTGGCGAACGGCATCAAGGGTTTCTTTAGAGTTGCGCGTAACACGCAACTTAAGGTCTACAAATGAAGGTATTTCTAATGCTACATTACAGTTCAGAACATAAAAAAGTGAAAACTATCAGCGTCTGTATATATATATATATATATATATATATGTATATGTATATATATATAGTATATTCATAGTTATAATAATCCTTTTTTTTTTTTCTTTTTTCTCACATTTCACGTCAAAAGTTTTAGTGTCCGTGACTACTAAAATCTACAGTGTTCTCCACTCTGTAAAAATCTACACGGAAATGCACAGCATACCAAAAAAAAAGAAAAGAAACAGGATCTGGGAACACACACCACGAACGATAGCTAAATAAAGGACACATTTATTTCTCTCCTCATCCACTAGAATCTAAAGTTAGATATGTATACAAGGATCCATAAAGCTTGCGTGGCAGTAAACGTTCACTTTTACGTGTTGCATGTCTTCAACGGGACACGCGGGGGACTATTCCGTCATGATGGCACTATGTACAGGTTGCGTTTGAGTTCGCTAAGGCCTTCACCACGGTTTTCATGCATTGTCTTGGCGCAGAATGAAAGAACGAGCACTTGGAGGAAATAAAAGAGAGAGAAAGAGAGAGAGAGAGAGAAAGAGAGAGGGAGGGAAGGAAGGAAGGAAGAACATATCGCTGAATGATTTGTCTCCATGCTTACTATCTTGAATCAGTTCTTTGGGGAGGTTCAGGAGACTGACAGAACTTTCTCCAGTGGAGGAAAGAAAAAAACATAGAAGAGATTAAATAAAATGTTTTTCAGGGTACGAGCGCTCGTCGTCGTCATGGTGATTCCTTCTTAAAAGAGCATCACTTTGTTCCATTAGTTAGAGGAGCGTGCCTATAAATATGACAAGTTACATAATTGGATCTAGTACCTTACTCGATGACTTGTACCTTGGAGATCAAACATGTACATGTACGGTGGCTTATTTAAAAAAAATTATAAATTAACCCCCTAAAGATGAATAACATCACTTCATGTTGGGGAAATTCAGTCTACGACAGCACCCCTCCCTCATGGGCCGACTTACCATGTTCATATCATGATCCCTCAGAAATTTACCGTAAGACATATATACGGTTTTATAACAGTTTCAGAATAACCATAATAATTTTTTTGTTTTAAATGGATATATATATATATATATATATATATATATATATATATATATATATATATATATACGTGTCGATGTATACGCATATGTAAAAATAAGTAATGCTGTGTTAGGGAGAAAAAATTGCCTAAGGAGCCTTTCATTTCAGCCAATGATGTAGGCGCATAGCCAGAGACAGCTTCGTAAAAATACCCATGCTTGTCAATCTTATCTGGAATTTAAGCCCCGCCCCCCACGGAAATAGACCAAAAAAAAAAAACGCTGAGATTTTAATTAAAAAAACCCCAAACAAACAAAAAAAAAAGGTCTCCTGCTAGAATTGGAACTTATGTCCACGGTAAACTTTTACACATACTTTTTTTTAAATATATATATATATTACTCTGTCTCCATCATAAATAGCTTTAAATCTGACAAACGTACAGGGCATTTTGTACACAAGTAAAGAGCATTTATCTACACGGAGAAAGAGAGAAGGCGCTTCCACCATCCGCCTTGTAGAGCCTCGTTGCTCGTCCTCATCGTTTCATTAGTTAGGTACTGTCGGAACATGTGCTAGCTAGTGTAATGGGTTTAAATCTCAAAATTTCTAGTGGAGATCCCGGTGCTAGTGGTGATTAATGTGTGTGTGTGTGTGTGTGTGTGTGTGTGTGTGTGTGTGTGTTTGGCCCAGCATGGCTACACAAGCAAACGTTCTGAATAAAAGGATGCAAGCTTCAGTGCGACTGATGTGAAAAAAGGATGATGTGTCTCTCTCTCTCTCTCATGCGTGCGCTTTCTCTTTCCGTCTCTCCTTCCCTCTCTTTTCCTCTCCTCTCAGTGGCGGTCGTAGGCGCTGGCTGTCGCCGTGGCTGCAGGCCCTGAACCCCGTGTGGCTGCGCCGTAGTAATACGGAGATCCTGGAGGACAAAACAAAACAGTGTCCGTCATTCTCATCTACAGTGTTAACGAAACAAGTTTACATCCTGCTCGATGTACTGTTATTACATATATACATTATATACATGACAGTTACTCCCGGTTTACTAGAACCGGTAATATTAAGCGTGGAATGCTGGACACTTTGCATTCAAGCCAAGCCATCATCGTTTTCAAAATGGCTGACGTTTCCTTGATTTCCGCCGAACTTATATTGGTGCTTGTTTCGGAGCTGGTGTTTAATGGCTTTCGAGTACACTTTGGTTTCATACGAAATCTTGCTGTTTTAAACCAAGAACATTAATATCAGGAGCTCGTACGTGATCATCGTTGTATTAAGACGAGCATCCAGCTCCACTGTCTTGCTTGGATTGCTGGTTTTCAGATCAACCCCGCTGCATAACGTTCTCTTCCATGCACGCTGAAGCATTTCATTTGATTCTAAGGCATCTGAACGTATAAGTCTGTAGTTAAAACCAGAACTTTAGAGGGGGTATTTGTATACCCCCTCATCTGATCATGTGATGATTTGGCAGAAATAATACCTGGCTATGTTATAACAGGTAAAGACAAATACTACGTCTTTGCTATCATTATCAGTGCCAGCCTTTTAATATATCTAGCCGTAATATAAAGATGGCCTTCTTGGAGAGGAGGACGACACTCCACCGGTCTTACTCCATGATGTTGTTCTTTCTGAGCTCTCGAGTCATGATTCTTTGCAGGAAGAAACTCATTTCCAGACGTGAAAAGACACACATCTGTCTCGATCAGATCAGTGTGCGCTGGCATTAAGTGCTGATTGAACTCTTAAAGATGAAAAGCCTTTAGTATCACACTGACTTTAAAAAAAAAAGAAAGAAAGAAAAAAAAAACAGACCGTTTTTTCTCCATCAGACACAAATTAGAGGAGGGATGAGAGGAGGACAAGAAAGGAGAGGTGATCGAGAGACAGAGATGGACGGATTGATGGATGGAGTGCTGGTGTTGTTTATGCAAATTTAACTATGGAATTGTAGATGAACGTGCGTATAGGAGTGTGTCATATTTACCTCATTATACTTCAACACACACACACACACACACACACACACACACACACTCCTGCACTTGTTTAGTATCACTTCACTGAAAGACATGGTGAAAAGCCATGCCATTTGTCGTGTGTGTGTTTAGGGTACCTGCAGGTTGTGTGGTCTGGCTGGGAAAAAGGCCTGAAGAAGCTGCTCTTTCTGAGCCTAGAAGAGAACCGTACTCCTGCTGGAAAACTGCGAATAGAACACACACACACACCATCTTGTAAGAAGTGATACAGGACGTACAACGTGTTCCTTTAATGCTTTTTGTGTGATTTTTAACTTAATCTCTATACATTACATTTACATTTATTCATTTAGCAGACGCTTTTATCCAAAGCGACTTACAAATGAGACACACTCACACAACAATGGTAGCAGAGCTGCATGCAAGGTGCTAGCTTGCCATCGGGGGCAACTTAGGGTTCAGTGTCTTGCCCAAGGACACTTCGGCCTTGGGATCACCCGGGCCGGGATTCGAACCACCAACCTCACGATTAGTGGATTAGTGGACAACCCGCTTTACCGACTGAGCCACAGCCGCCCTATAGACTGCGGTTCTCTGGTGGACTAGTAGGCTAGCATGCGGCGCTCTCACCGCTGCGGCACTGGTCTGATTCCCAGTCAAGGAACCGACCCCAGCTACTGGAGCGTTGCACATGCCAGTGTGCTCTCAATGCTGGTCTCAAGCCTGGAAAATGGGGAGGGTTTCGTCATCCGGCGTAAAGTAAGCAACGGCGACCCCGAACAGGAGGAGCCAAAATATGCCGAAAAACATCTTGAACTCCTTAATTTGTAGCGTAGAAGATTACTGTGAACATGAATTTCCACGTATTTATCTGTACTGAGGGGGGAGAGTCACTTATAAAGGAAGTCTAGGGGCAGATGTTGAGTTCCGTAAAAGCTTTTTTGTAGACCGTTTCATGGCTTCTTCCATCAAATTGTTTTTTTCCCCTGACGTCTGTGCAGTGTGAGTCTGTTTCACACGTATCTGAAAGAACTCTTAGATCAACCCCGAGGAGTCCCATTGTGGTTTAGTCTGGGTTCTTTTTTCTTGTTCAAACACACATGATTCAACTCATCAGGTGATGGACTCCAACCATCCAGGGCCAGAGCCATGTAGGTTAGAAATGTGTGTGTGTGTGTGTGTGTGTGTGTGTGTGTGTGTGTGTGTGTGTGTGTGTGTGTGTGTGTGTGGTGTGTTTACCCAGCAGGCTCGGGTTGGCGAACCTCCACGACTCGTTGTATGTGGAGTACTGCGGGTGGGAGTATGGACTGCCCGAGAACTCGCCCCCTACCATGAGAAACACAGAAGACGACCATGAGTTTGACTTTACGCTAGGCACAAGAGACAGATTTTAAACGAGTGCATGTTGTGGCTGTGAGTAAAACTCCACGACTATCGAACGAGTGCAAGTGTCAATTTGCGATGGTTTTTCTCCTCCGTTGCTTCACTAGTTTCCTCTCTCTCGTTCTCCCTCTCTAGGGAACTCTCTCCCTTCACTGACTGCCACAAGCTTTCCCTTTCTCTCGCTTCCTCCCTCCATCTCAGGCTCTGTCGTTTCTGCCTGACTGCTCTCGTGGCCCCCCTTCCCACCGCGTGTCAGCCCCCTGCTGAAAGAGAGCAAGAGTGAGACAGGAAGAGGCGTAAAAGCGATACACAGAGGAATAAAGCAGAGGATGAAGAGTAGAAAGATCCAGGGAGAGGTGCAGTAATCGATTTTTCCCCTCAAACTGATATTTACAGCATTTTTATTAACGTTTGTGTTAGACGTTTTCCCGCACATCCTCGTGCCAAGTCAATATTCTTGTCAAGTTTTTCAAATAATGATATAATTAAAACACTTATTTTAATTTACACTGACTGAATCAAGGTACATGGACATGTTAAACATTGGAAGAACAAGATGTTACTCAAAAGTGTGAGCTTTGTCTCTGATGTATTTTCGTCTCTCTTCCTTGTCTAACCGTATCCTAATTCTCGCTAACCATTATCTACCACCTCAAAGCTACAGAGTTTCTGGGTCGATCCTGAGCTATGGTTACCGTGTGCAGTATTTTGCATGCTCTCCCCAAGTCACCATGGATTTGCTCCCAGATCTCCAAAGAGCATGTTGGTTGGTGAACTGGCTACACTAGGAATGCGAATGAGTGTGCGCATGGTGCCTTGCAATGGACGAATACCCCAACCTGGATGCATTCTCACCTTGTACCCAGCGTTCCTGGGATAGGCTCCAGATCCTTCAAGGCCCTGACCAGGATCAAATCTCTCCCAAAGATGAATAATGGAACGAATCGTTTGTTCTCGGTGCGAAGCGCATTAGCCAATAGCAAAAATAAATAAATCACTAAAGGTACTACATAACTAAAGGTACTACCCACTTGTCATTCCACGTGTCAGGTTGTGTAGTGAAGGAACATTTAGGAGGACCGGGACGAGGTGACACTCAGATTGACAAGTGTAAAATGGGTATAACGGGTGGGAGATGGGGAATGGGGGGATCCTTATCAGTGTGGCAAAGAAACTTGTCAACCTGGGTGGAGCCTCTACCAAACAAGACCTAGAACCTTCATTGCAATAGTATCTCGAGGTCCTTCACTTAGAAGAACAAGCAGCAATGATCATAAACAGTTAAGAACTACATCAGTCTAGTGGAAGACCACATCCTGACACCTCTCTCCACTGACGCCTGAAAGAAATCTCTCTCTATACTGCCTCCAGTAAAAAAGGTAGCGTTAGTATTTAAAGTCACTTTAAACATGAAGCAACTAATCAATTTACCACTGATTGCCTCGTTTGATCCTTTGATAAGTGTTCCCACAGTTTAACCCCGATACATTACCGACTCCTCTTTCCACTAGTTGCACTTATGATTGGAGTTCACGTCTGCACTGGTATTAGCATTGGTATTAGCATTGGTCAAGTCTTGTGGTCGGTTTCTTCGAGATTGCTGAGCTTTCCTCAACACTGTTAACTTTCGAAGGATGCTGAACTTCTTTGGTCCATTGTTGAGTCTCCCGAACAGGTTCGTCCTGACCCATTATGATGACTTTTTCCTCAGGTTTTACTTAAATTGGAGTCCGCATTACTTCAGAGCAACCATTTGTTAACTGCCTTGGTTGGAATACTGAAGACTGCAAAGCTTCACTAAGTCCTTTGTTGAGTTTTCCTACAGTTTGGCCCTGATACAGTATGTACACTATGGCCACGTCTTTCCTGTAGTTAAATTTATACTGGGGTAATCTTTATCAGTGCTGCTAGCATTGGTCAGCTGGTTAGTTTCTTTAAGAATGCTGTACTTTCCAAATTACTGGTAAGTATTTAAGAAAGCTGACCTTCACCGAGTCCTTTGTTAAGTATTCCCCTCAGTTCAGCTCCAATACATTCTTCCTCTTTCATCTGATTCCAACGAGGAACTTTAGCATTAGATTTGACAAGCAGGGGAGTATGATACACCCTCAGACCCAGTCCTACCTATCTGTCCTGCTATTTTTCTTTGTTATTCCTATATAGGGGTAGTACTTTGGAGCAAGTGGTAATTATGTCGTAGGGAAAATTGCCACAACATTTTAGTCAGTATTCAGTGTCTTGTACCATTCTTGTCTTTATTTTTAGCCTGAGATGCGTCTACAGGTGTGTCTTCTTCTTAATGAGAGCAGTTTGAGAGTAGTTAATGAGTCAGGCCGCTGACAGACAGCAGGGTGACACTGTTGATCTAAATATAATACACTTTTCCCGTGTCTGAGTGTCAGGCCAAATCTCTGAGGATTTGTAAATCTGTGTTGGCGGTGAAGTCAACGGCAGGCAGAACTGTAAGCAAAGCTGGAGGAGAAGAACAGAGCGTGCGGGAGAATGGATGAATGAATTAGTCAAGGGTCAGCGATGATTCTCATTAAAAACAAATTACTGATGTTGAGAGGGGACAGCTGTGAGACTGGGGTCTAATGGCCCTTCCGTCCTGACTCAAATACAACCCCACCCCCCCTTAAACTGTCCGTCACCCTCCACCCCCCTCCCTCCTTAACGTCCCAGAACCCCCTGGGAGTGCTGTCAACCTGGCAGACAGGAAGTGGCAAAGACAAGTGCACCTCCCACAGGGACCTCGGCAGAAATAAAAGCAGGGATGAAAAGGAGAGATAAAGAAAGAGTGTTTGTATATAAAGACAATAAAACAAAGAAATTCTTGTTAAAGAATTGGGTCTTGTTCGGTTTTTGGTGCTATGAAACGCCTTAAGATTTTGCTATTACGACCCATTTGTGATCACTCAGTATCTTTAGTTGCTACAATCATGAGATTGTACCAAAAGAGGTCCAAGGATGCCTTGTAATAACTCACGCAAAGCTACCCCAACATACTGATAGGATTAGTGAGGTAAAGAGGGCTGTTGGGGACTCACCGGGCACCATTCCTGTGAGCGACGGGGCTGAGTAGCTGCCCTGGCCGGCTGGGGGAACGTGAGGAGGATAACCTGGAAGCGTGGTGCTGCCTAGATCACGACCTGAAAGGGGAAAAAAATCATTCCTGTCAGAATCTTATATGTTAAAATCTACAAGCTTATATGCAGGAAGTGTGGAGGTGCTGAAGTCACAACCTGAAAAGTCGTCATACTGCTATGTAATAGTGAATGTAGCCTCTATTGTATTCAAGACTCTAGCATTAAATGAGATATTATTAGACTTAATTTATGCAAACCTAAACGGACATATTATCTTGGTTTAAAAATAAAAAGATGTTTTCAGTAAAGGGAAGTGGAACACAATCAAGTCCTTAAACACTGTTCATAGGCAGCTGGGAAATATGGACGCTAGCTAGTGCCTGAGGCTAACTGAGGCTAACGTACCCTGGACTTATCCTGGCAATGTAAAAGGAGAGTAACACCCAGATTGCAAACATGTGAGAAATCTGTGGATAGACAACATCGCATGCAGCTCGTTTGCTAATTAGGACGATATTATAAAGATTAGGAAGGGCATGAGTTTGTTCTTATCGTCAGGTACTTTGAGTTTGGTATAATGTTTGACTTGTCAGTGCTGAAATCCGCATAGTGATTTATGATAGGATGATTCAGCTGGTGTTTACGGAACTTTCTTTCTTTTTGTGATTCAAAATAGCATGCTTTTTGCATTGCTAACGTGTTTTATTCCTCTCATACCACAGCGATTTATTCTATTTATTGAAGAACCAAAAAAAAAATGTATCAATTATTTTAATATGGTTTAACGTTAATAAGATGTTACTACGGGAATGATAAGGTGTTAATACGGATATGTTAAAGACCTGTGATTTGAATTAACAGCCAGAATTACAGTCAGAGCTGCTGTTAAGGTACAACGTTGATCAGAATCATCTGAAAATCTGTGTTGCGAATGCCGCGGCAGTCCCTGGAAGGCTGCCATAATGACGCTTTACATGGATTAGTTGACCCCTGTGTGGTTAAGCATTTCTCTTTTCTTTAGCACAGTCATTCAACAGCACCTGAGGTCGTGTCTCTGGATCCGCAATGGTGCAATTAAACACACAAAAACACACTGATGTGTGACAGAGCTTGGCTGTCTCTGCTGTAGCTTTTGTATAGTTAGACATATTATATGTTCCTTATTCTGACCTCTCTCTCTCTCTCTCTTTCTCTCATATATTGTGTATATATATATATATATATATATATATATATATATATATATATATATATATATAGTTACTCATAAAATCATATATTATATACCCTGCAACCCAAGTTGATCAGATCTCTCTCTCTCTCTCTCTCTCTCTCTCTCTCTCTGTATAGCTGTATTAGGATACATGACAGCTCCGTCAGACTGAATCATGTGCTCGAGTGCAGTGCTGTGCAGAAGACTAGAGGCCATTCATCATCATAAACACGCCTTCACACACCCGCCATCGATCCCACTCAACACACACACACACACACACACACACACACACACACACACACATTGCACAGGTACAGCTGGCCACACAAAGGGGAAAAGTTTGACAAAGAAAAAGTAGGAAAGATCTGCAGACTGGAGAGGATAAGCGTTTGGGCCAAATGTGGAGGTTGGTAAATAAATAAATAAAATTTCAGCTTAGTGAATTTGCCAACCTTGGAAGTATGAGCCCATAGAAAAAGGCAAAAACTAGTAGTGCTCAAACACCACACTTGGGATCACGACAAGGGTGCCAACATTTCTGGTTTAACCAAAGGATTTACAGTATTTACAGAACGCCTTCTTTCTCACGACACAGGAAACACCTGAAAATGACAAACTTTTCTGCTTTTTCGGATTAACGTAAGTAAAATTCACCCATCAGAGAAGTAAATTCACCTTAGGGGAAAGGGCAGAGGACCACATTTGCTTCACAATAGCATTCACTTTTTTCTTCATGCCGAATTTATGTGCCTTGGTTCTGTGAGCCAATTTAAAACAAGAACACAACTAGGTGGGACTGTGGTCTCTTTGGTCAGTAAAAAGAAGAAAGGAGAATAAAAAGGATTAACTGTTTATTAGAAAGAGTAGCGGACACACCAGAGATTGGCTACCTAACCAACTATGCACTATTTATTCACTAACCAACTTCGGTTGCCAGCCTCACCAGCCTTAAACTGTAAATAATAACAAAAGTAAAAGTTACATAGAACGCATTTTGGCAGAACGTTCTTCAGAGGGCAAGGCAGTCAAAGCCCAAAAAGCTGAACTCCTTATCCCCAGTACTCCCAGTTTCACTTCCATAATGAATAGAACACAACATGCAAACCAACTAAGAACTCCATTCAGAAGAAGTACACATGACTGGGATGGTAGAAAAAATAAACAAGAAATCATCTTCCTAAAGGCCCAATAGGACGTGGGAGGGGTGAAAGAGAACAAGAAATGTAGACTAGAGGACAGGATGGATAGACATGTCTCGCTTCTTGTTATGTCTCAGGGGCTGCCGTGTTGGACACTTTTAGCAAGTGTGCTGCGACAGAGAGACATTAGCGAGGACCGGGTACTAATCCACTCTGGGTCAGTGGACAGGGCGAACGAGGGAGAGAGAGGGAGAGACGGAGGGTGAAGTCAGACAGGGCCGGGTCCTCCGAGAGCAACTGTCAGCCTGGAGAAACGATAGAGAGACGAAGATGAGACAAAATGTTTCTCTACAGCCCGGGCCAAAGGAGTCAGATCTGACAAGCTTCTGTGTCGGATCTGCTCTTTCGTCTCGGATTGTCCGTGTCTTTGTTCTGTAATCCGCAGTTCTGTGTGCATGCGGCCGTGCTGGGAGAGACGATGGAATACTGCTAGCGCGATAAATCCTATCACAACGCTTTTTTTCAGAGAGTATCGTGGATATCGTCCATTGTTACTCAGTGGACATTAGGATTAGAGGCATGCTAAGTGCTGACTTCCAGCATACACTCGTTCCATTTCAGCATCTCTCAATGGTCAAGAATATTGTTTTAAATCCGAAATATTCAACGTTTTTATACAGCACTGTTGAATTCTAAATTCTCAATTCTGATTGGTCGGGAAGGCTTTTTATGATTAATTCAGTAGCTTAGCTTCAAATGGCAGATTTATACTGTATTAATGCGCTCGTTCTAAGACGCAATCTTTGCTATAGTAACAACTTCCATAGGGACTCTGCTATGGTGGATGCGCGACATCAGTAATTTCACGATATAACCTGTTTATACGGTGAAATGTTCTCTGCGGCGGCATTTATCAGACATTTATAGAAGGAATCTCCAGTGTCAGCGCATTTTAAGAAAACTTTCATGGATGAGTTTTAATGATAATGAGTCTTTATTTGTCACATATACGTTTAGTTATTGGGGCGCACGGTGGCTTAGTGGTTAGCACGTTCGCCTCACACCTCCAGGGTCCAGGGCTCGAGTCCCGTCGGGGCCATGTGTGTGCGGAGTTTGCATGTTCTCCCCGTGCGTCGGGGGTTTCCTCCGGGTACTCCGGTTTCCTCCCCCAGTCCAAAGACATGCATGGTAGTTTGATTGGCGTGTCTAAAGTGTCCGTAGTGTATGAATGTGTGTGTGTATGTGATTGTGCCCTGCGATGGGCTGGCACCCTGTCCAGGGTGTACCCTGCCTTGTGCCCGATGCCTCCTGGGATAGGCTCCAGGTTCCCCGTGACCCTGAAAAGGAGTAAGCGGTTGAAGATGGATGGATGGATGGATGGATGGACGTTTAGTTATTTTCCTAAAACAGCATAACATAATTTATTCCTTACTTATAAATGTAGAGGTATGCTGAAATACTTATACAAACCTGTTATTTCACACACACACACACACACACACACATACACACACACAGGTTCTGATCTCCCTCGATGGTTGATGGCCAAATTCCCTAATCCATGATTCCCTCGTTATGGCCAGAGTCCAAGGGGCTCTTAATTAGCGCTGTCTCATTCAGTGTGAGGGGAAACGTTTGTGTGTGTGTGTGTGTGTGTGTGTGTTCTAATTACAGGTCTCCATCCTTCCGCTCTGTCCCATGAGAGACTCCGAAATTGGAATCTCAATCGCGGAATTGTATTTAACAGGTCTGAGATCGCTCGAGTGCTGATGCTGGGCAAATTTCCAAGAAGTGGTCCAGAGAAGCCAGTGAGTGTGGGTTCTGCTCACATTTAGTTTTTTATACCTTGGTTGTATGGTTGTGCAGAGAACCTTTAAGGCATCCCACAAACTGAAGTAGCGTTAGATTAAAAACATTTTAAATAATAATAAAAAAAAATTCTAAATGTCTCGGATCCTGTGATTAAGGACTCTCACCCGAGACTAGCTGGTAACTCTGAGGTCCTGCTACACTCGGGCCCAAATCCGCTGCCGTCTGATTGGCCAGGCTGTTCTTCATCTCTTCTAGTCCGCCAGCCAGAGATGCCATCGCTGAGTAATCAGCCGTCTGCAGAAAGAGAGAGAGATGTAAATGCTTACGAATGTCAATATCAACAAGGTGACGGTGTCCGTAACATTGAACCTAAACTGGAATTTACACCAGATGTGTCCTGAATGACACGAGAGTAGCGTGAGACTGCTTTCGCGTCTTCACGTCTTTATTCCGGTCCGCCACGCTCAGGACGGACTCTGCAACTGGAATAAAATTCATCAAAGCAGCTTCAGTGGTTCTGCATTGAGCCATAATTTGTGTTGAATTCTTCTTAAAAAGCCACACCCACCAAACGCTCTACCGAAAGAGGCAGAGCTTACTGACATGATTGACGGACGCCTCCTTGTCCTGATTGGTTGGACAATTTTTTGTGTCTGGGGTGTCACTGACAGTTCACTAAATATCATAGACTGTGTGTGTGTGTGTGTGTGTGTGTGTGTGTGTGTGTGTGTGCGCGTGCCCTCTGACTGACCCAGCCTGTGCTGTTTCGTGACCCATTACTCATAATGATCTGCTTGACCCACACACACACACACACACACACACACACACACACACACACACACACAGACACACACACAGCTGTGGTGGTCCATCTCTATTGGCTTTAATGGCTTGTGTCAGGCAGGTGGAGATTCAGGGGGAAATGGATGTCACTTCTGCTTTAGCGTGTTACGAGAATGTCTAATGATGCTAAACGGCATCTCTCTTCTCGTACACACCTGCCGCTCGCACCGACACTCTGACTTTCAGCGCGTTCACATCAGATAGGCGCTCTCTCTCTCACACAGACACACACACACACACACACACACACACACACATACAGTGTCGAACCTGTATTATATGTTCACACACATCCTGAGCAAAGAATAGTGTATTTTCTGTCTGCAAATTTTTATGTATTGCATTTCTACATCAGCTTGATAACAGAAATCTGGCTCGCACCATGTGTGTGTGCATGTGAGAGATAGAGAGAGAGAGAGAGAGAGAGAGAGAGGTGCTGTGACCCCTTAAACACCCGTCTCCTCATCAGTACAGCGAGGTCGGTGGACTGTGACCCAACCAATCACCACTTACGCTGTCAACTCTCTCTCTCTCTCTCTCGCTCTCTCTATTCCTCTTTCATACACTTATACACTCTTCTCTTTTTTTCCTGCTGTTAGTTCTCACATACTCCATTTCTTGCCAGAACCTCCAGATTTTGTGCCCCCCCCACTCGTCTCCCCACTCTTTAATGTGTGTGTGTGTGTGTGTGTGTGTGTGTGTGTGTGTGTGTGTGTGTGTGTGTGTGTGTGTGTTTTGCACTTTGTAAGAACCAAAACGCTCCAGATGTCCCTATAAGGATAGGATAGATCCTATCTAGGATAGATAGGATACAGTGAGGTTTTCTTGACTATAAGGAGAAGTTTATTTAACATTTATGGAAGGAGTCTTCAATGTCAGCGGTTTATAACACTCCGAGATAAAGCTGTAACTTCTCAGACATCTTCAGGACAGAGGCGTTTACACCTTTGAGGTATCTTGGTAACATGACAAGCTGCGAGTCTCATTAATTTAAGTGGGGTGGGGGGTGGGGGGGGGTGCAGGTGAAAGAACAATGTTCTTTAATATATAGCAAATTGCATTGCTGTGGTATAATAGGAAATAAAACACTTCAGGATGTGAAGGATAGGAAACGAATCAACTCTAGCTCCGCTTCATCATATGTTGATTATTATTATTATTATTATTATTATTATTATTATTATTATTATTATTATTATTATTATATAGAAAAAGAGAGAGAGTTTGTGCACTTGCAGAAATTTTTTTTAAACCCATATCAGAGCATCTCCGTGTAAGAAAACTTTCCACGCTTGAAGTAAAAGATTGAACTAATAATTTACTTAGAATTGTTTTTTGTTTTCGGTGAGCAAAATGACAACAAAAAAAAGGAAATCTGGATTTGTAATGAGGTCAGAGAAGAGGATAGCAATATGAGACGGGCAGAACCTGATTTTCATGTCTCACACACAGTTTTTCTTTTTACCCTCATTTACATCTCTCTCTCTCTCTCTCTCTCTCTCTCTCTCTCTCACTCTCTCCAGGGTCAGAGATATCTCCTCTGTAATGGCTCTCCTCCCAGTGCACATCAATAACAGATGAGGCTCCTAATCGCGCAACACCAAAATAATTTCACCCCAAAACCCGTAACACATTTACATAATAACATTTCTGTCCTTCTTATTCTTCTCTCTCTCGCTCTCTCTCTCTCTCTCTCTCTCCATCCTTTCTGCATGCATTGTCTCCTGGAAAAAGTCCTAAAAATGAAATATATTAGTGAAAACGAATGAGCCTCTGTGTGTGTGTGTGTGTGTGTGTGTGTGTGTGTGTGTGTGTGTGTGTGCGTGTGTGTGTGTGTAGTAGGGAAAGGGAAGGGGTAGGTATTTAGTGGCGCATGGCATTAAATGAGACCGACTGTGGGGAAGCCATTTATTGGTGTGCGCCTCTGGAGCGGCGCATGGCAGCTCACACTGTGATTGCTGGCCAACTGGAGACACACACACACACACACACACACACACACACACACTTTATCACACACGGCGTTTGTGTTGATGACCCATACTTCCCTACATGACCTCACTCACAACCACACACACTTTCCCCGTCCCTCCTGATGTCCGTCTTGTCTTCTATCGATATCAACATCACTCCTCCTTTTACTCTCTCGCTCTCTCTCTCTCTCTCTCTCTCTCTCTCTCTCACTCTCTGTCTGGTTGGACAATTAGTTCAGCGCTCGGCTCCTCAGACGACTGATTTATCGCAGACGCATCGACGGAGCGATTTCAAATGAAGTGGGGTAGACGAGTGCGTGCTGGTTTAAGTGCTCCCCCGCCAAGCCCATGCCCGCTAATTAATAGATCCACTCCGAGTTAATGTTCCCACCATCACCCCAAACTGGGAGAGAGAGAGAGAAAGAAAGAGAGAGGCCAGGAGAGGAGGAGAATAGAGAGAAGTGGTAGAGAAGAGAAGGGAAATAGGGAGGACAATAGGAGAAAGAAAAGGAGGGAGAGAGAAGGGAAAAGAAAGAAGGAGAGGAGAAAAGTAGGAAGGAGAGAAAATAAACAGGGCAGATGAATAGAAAACGAGTGGACGAATAGAAAGAGAAAAAAGTAGAGGAGGAGGGGGGGAAACGGAAAGAAATCGTGAAAGAAAGGCTAGAACCTTTTATGATGACTTCTCCTTCGGAACGGGTTCCAAGCTTGTTAAAGGAGGCACAAAAGGTAAAAAGACAGAAAAGGGGAAAAGGATAAGAAGAGAGGGAGAAAGCGAGCGGTTAAAAGAAGGACGGAAGGGCGGAAGAACAAAAGACGAGGATGGAAACGGAAGGAAAGTGGGAGGAAAAAAACTGTTGAAAAGAGATGAAGGGAAAAGAATATAAAAACAGAAGAGAAAAGGATGAGAGGGTAAAATTAGGTGAGGAAGAATGCAACCGGAGAGAAGTATAGGGTAGGAGAAAAGAGAAAACGGATAAGGGGAAAAGGATTTACAAGATTATGTTTTTTGAAAAGGAAGAAAGGAAAAAGAAAAAGGAAAAGGAAAGTTATTAAGGAATTATAATACATTTCTTACTGCCATCACATTGCTGAGAAGTTATTGACATCTACATTGTCTGAGCAGCAGGGTTCAAGTTGAGCTCTATCACACACACACACACACACACACACACACACACACACACACACACACACACACACACACCAACATCCACTCTATGAAGGCCTTAAGAGTTCGGTCTTTCTGGCTGTTTGGTTCTCACTCAGCATGATTGTTCCTATTTAAGGACCAAACCATACACACAGACACACACACACGCACGCCCTGCAGAGCCAGCATTGACCCAGAGGTTAATGCCCCAGTTGGCAGGTTGGTAACCTTTGACCCCGTCAGCTTTAGTGCTCAGCAGTGAAATGGACTGAGGAATTATGGGGCTTTGAGATGAGTCTATAGATCACTGACACTGTCCCTGACCATCAGTGTGATGTGTATAATGACCAATCCGAACATAAACAGTGGAGTAGTAATTATGCTTGCTTTAGATGATTTCATGCGTTCGCTGTGTTTTTACGAGACACGCAACGTTAATATTTTTCAACACGGTGGTACACATAAGTTCAGGTTGCGTTTAGTAGTGGTGTACTAAATCTATATATTAGGTATTTCAACAACGAATTTATGGTAACTTTTTTCAACAACGTTAATAAAATTATTTGCTAATATGTAACATGAGTAAATAAAAATGACAGTTTATTCTCTATGAGCTCCAGTATCTCTAATATACATTATTATTACCTTAATTAACAATTGTAAGAGCACTATTGCTAGGCAACTGGGTAACGAAAGCTAACTAATAATTGAGTAATAATTGAGTAAGTCGCTTTGCATAAAAGCGTCTGCTAAGTGAATAAATGTAAATGTAAATGTGTTAAAGGATTTAGCTAGCTAGCATATGACTACTGAATTCTTTTAATTACAGAAAAACAAAATCATTATGAATAACAACACTTCAACTTCAAATGTGTTGATGAATTGCTATGACAGGATTTAAGTAAAGTAAAATTTATGCTGAAATGTTTCACATTTAGGATTGAGCGCTAACTAAACTTTAATGGATATATTAAACTGAGCAACAATAAATGTCAGAGTTTCAATAGTTCTAATATATAACATTGTTAATTTAAACAACATTTTACCTCAGCGTTTCAATAGAGCTAATATAAAACTTCTAATTTAAACAACATTTTACCCCAGCGTTTCAATAGAGCTAATATATAACTGCTAATTTAAACAGCATTTTACCTCAGGGTTTCAATAGTCCTAATATATAACGCTGCTAATTTAAACAGCATTTTACCTCACGCTTTCAATAGTCCTAATATATAACACTGCTAGTTTAAACAACATTTTACCTCAGGCTTTCAATAGTCCAAATATATAACGCTGCTAATTTAAACAACGTTTTACCTCAGGGTTTCAATAGTCCTAATATATAACGCTGCTAATTTAAACGACATTTTACCTCAGGGTTTCAATAGTCCTAAAATATAAGGCTGCTAATTAAACGTCATTTTACATCAGGGTTTCAATAGTACTAATATATAAGATTGCTAATTTAAATGACATTTTACATCAGGGATTCAATAGTCCTAATATATAATGCTGCTAAGTTCAACGTCATTTTACCTCAGGCTTTCAATAGTCCTAATATATAACGCTGCTAATTTAAGAGACATTTTACCTCAGGCTTTCAATAGTCCAAATATATAACACTGCTAATTTAATCGTCATTTTACCTCAGGCTTTCAATGGTCCTAATATATAACGTTGCTAATTTCAACGACATTCTACCTCAGGCTTTCAATAGTCCAAATATATAACACTGCTAATTTAATCGTCATTTTACCTCAGGCTTTCAATGGTCCTAATATATAACGTTGCTAATTTCAACGACATTCTACCTCAGGCTTTCAATAGTCCAAATATATAACACTGCTAATTTAATCGTCATTTTACCTCAGGCTTTCAATGGTCCTAATATATAACGATGCTAATTTAAATGACATTTTACCTCAGGCTTTCAATAGTCCAAATATATAACGTTGCTAATTTAATCGTCATTTTACCTCAGGCTTTCAATGGTCCTAATATATAACGCTGCTAATTTAAACGACATTTTATGTCAGGGTTTCAATAGTCCTAATATGTAACACTGCTAGTTTAAACAACATTTTACCTCAGCGTTTCAATAGAGCTAATATAAAACTTCTAATTTAAAGAACATTTTACCCCAGCGTTTCAATAGAGCTAATATATAACTGCTAATTTAAACAGCATTTTACCTCAGGGTTTCAATAGTCCTAATATATAACACTGCTACTTTAAACAACATTTTACCTCAGGCTTTCAAAAGTCCTAATATATAACGCAGCTAATTTAAACAACATTCTACCTCAGGCTTTCAATAGTCCAAATATATAACGCTGCTAATTTAAACAACGTTTTACCTCAGGGTTTCAATAGTCCTAATATATAACGCTGCTAATTTAAACAGCATTTTACCGCAGGGTTTCAATAGTACTAATATATAACACTGCTAGTTTAAACAGCATTTTACCTCAGGGTTTCAATAGTGCTAATACATAACACTGCTAGTTTAAACAACATTTTACCTCAGGCTTTCAATAGTCCTAATATATAACGCTGCTAATTTCAACTACATTCTACCTCAGGCTTTCAATAGTCCTAATATATAACGCTGCTAATGTCAACAACATTTTACCTCAGGCTTTCAATAGTCCTAATATATAACGTTGCTAATTTAAATGACATTTTACCTCAGGCTTTCAATAGTCCAAATATATAATGCTGCTAATTAAACGTCATTTTAGCACAGGGTTTCAATAGTCCTAATATATAACGCTGCTAATTTAAACGACATTTTACCACAGGCTTTTAATAGTCCTAATATATAATGCTGCTAATTTAAATGACATTTTACCTCAGGGTTTCAATAGTCCTAATATATAACATTGCTATTTTAAATGACATTTTATCTCAGGCTTTCAATAGTCCTAATATATAACGCTGCAAATTTAAATGACGTTTTACCTCAGGGTTTCAATAGTCCTAATATATATAACGCTGCTAATTTAAACAGCATTTTACCTCAGGGTTTCAATAGTCCTAATATATAACGCTGCTAATATAAATGACATTTTACCTCAGGGTTTCAATAGTCCTAATATATAACACTGCTAGTTTAAACAACATTTTACCTCAGGCTTTCAATAGTCCTAATATATAACGCTGCCAATTTCAACGACATTTTACCTCAGGCTTTCAATAGTCCTAATATATAACATTGCTAATTTAAATGACATTTAATGTCAGGCTTTCAATAGTCCAAATATATAACGCTGCTAATTTAAACATCATTTTACCTCAGGGTTTCAATAGTCCTAATATATAACGCTGCAAATTTAAATGACGGATTACCTCAGGCTTTCAATTGTACAAATATATAACGCTGCAAATTTAAACGACGTTTTACCTCAGGGTTTCAATAGTCCTAATATATATAACGCTGCTAATTTAAACAGCATTATACCTCGGGGTTTCAATAGTCCTAATATATAACGCTGCTAGTTTAAACAACATTTTACCTCAGCGTTTCAATAGTCCAAATATATAACGCTGCTAATTTAAACGACATTTTACCTCAGGGTTTCAATAGTCCTAATATATAACATTGCTAATTTAAACGACATTTTATGTCAGGGTTTCAATAGTCCTAATATGTAACACTGCTAGTTTAAACAACATTTTACCTCAGCGTTTCAATAGAGCTGATATAAAACTTCTAATTTAAAGAACATTTTACCCCAGCGTTTCAATAGAGCTAATATATAACTGCTAATTTAAACAGCATTTTACCTCACACTTTCAATAGTCCTAATATATAACACTGCTACTTTAAACAACGTTTTACCTCAGGGTTTCAATAGTACTAATATATAACACTGCTAGTTTAAACAACATTTTACCTCACGCTTTCAATAGTACTAATATATAACACTGCTAGTTTAAACAACATTTTACCTCAGGCTTTCAATAGTCCTAATATATAACGCTGCTAATTTCAACTACATTCTACCTCAGGCTTTCAATAGTCCTAATATATAACGCTGCTAATTTCAACAACATTTTACCTCAGGGTTTCAATAGTCCTAATATATAACGCTGCTAGTTTAAACAACATTTTACCTCAGGGTTTCAATAGTCCTAATATATAACATTGCTAATTTAAACGACATTTTATGTCAGGGTTTCAATAGTCCTAATATGTAACACTGCTAGTTTAAACAACATTTTACCTCAGCGTTTCAATAGAGCTGATATAAAACTTCTAATTTAAAGAACATTTTACCCCAGCGTTTCAATAGAGCTAATATATAACTGCTAATT
>JAFFST010028174.1:14773-24858 GCA_022414735.1 Noturus placidus
GGCGCTACAAAGTATTAACTAAAGGGGGCTGAATAATTTTGCACGCCCAATTTTTCAGTTTTTTATCTGTTGAAAAAGTTTGAAATATCCAATAAATTTCGTTCCACTTCATGATTGTGTCCCACCTGTTGTTGATTCTTCACAAAAAATTACAGTTTTATATCTTTATGTTTGAGGCCTGAAACGTGGCAAAAGGTCGAACAGTTCAAGGGGGCTGAATACTTTCACAAGGCACTGTATATATATATATATCCTGATGCCCTACCTCTGGATGGAGCGCTCATCACCTGGAGCACTGGAGATTGCTTAGGATGGTACGGCTTGATGTACCATGGAAAAGGTTTTGGACCTCAATTCCACATGGACATTCTCGCTGTGGTTGCTGCGACTACGCAATTACCACATGCAATTTTGAACTTAGGTCTCCTTCAGTGAACAGTGGACTAGATCAACAAACAGGCTTCATATAAAAACCATAATAATCTTTATTTTACTTTCATACTATCCGTTGTTACCCAGATGAGGATGGGTTCCCTTCTGAGTCTGGTTCCTCTCAAGGTTTCTTCCTCATTTCATATTAGGGAGTTTTTCCTTGCCACCGTTGCTACCAGCTTGCTCAATTCGGATAAATTCACACACTTAAAATCTGTACCCTGTGTTTATATATTTCTGTAAAGCTGCTTTGAGACAATGTGCATTGTTAAAAGTGCTATATAAATAAAACTGCATTGTATTGAATATTTTATAAGTGTGTATCCAAAATAGATAGTGAATGGACAGCACAAAAACTTTAAAGAGCATGAGATCCTACAATTGGGAGCCACTATATTAAAAATATATAGATTCCATACAGCAAATATTTGTGATTTTATTTAATATGCTTGCTGTTGCAAATGTTATTAGAGCTCTCTGGCTCATAATTCTTGTATAGATGTTCCTTTTTTAGACCGGTGTTGCTGTGTGTCTAGAAAACATCAAGCACCACCATTTGAACGATTACTTCTGAATAGCGTGTTTTCTTCTGTCTCGGTTCCTGCGATCCCCTCCATCTGGCTCGCTTCCAAGATCAATCCCAGTCTTGTCTCCTTTTCTCGGAACTCTGCCTTTTATGCAAATGAAGCCGGGAGCATCACACTCCTGTGTATCCAACCAGGAAGTGCGTGACGCTGCAGACAGAGAGAAACTGTGATTCAGTGTTATGCAGCTTGTCATCAGTCAGTCAGCAGCAAGCAGTTGAAGGTAAAAACAAGCAACTGGGGAAACAGGATGCCATGGGGCTCACTGACCCTTTTTTAGGCACCGCATGATGTGTGTCCTTGACACATGGATGCCACGCTCCGGTCCACTGGGCTCAGACAACCTTTCAATGACATTGGCACACACCGGCTCTCTCAAGGTAAGCTTGATTCTCTGCTGGGGGTAAATCTATGTCAGCTCAAGGGAACATGATCTGCAGAATGATCTGTCGCTCGTTCTTATAGAGAACTGATGGGATGCTGGATCGAATAAATCAGTGGGCTTTATTGTTGAGTTGTTGTTAGTTGGTGTAAGTCATGAGCATGCCTTTACACTGCCATGTGAAGAGTGCACTCTGTAGAAGTATGTAAAGAGATGTAGGAGCTCTGCGCTGATGAAGTTAATGACCTCTATTAAAAACGATTCAAGGAATTATTATATTATCTCTTGGATGCTTTGCTGTTCCTTTGAAGTCCAGATCAAGGACAGATCAAAAAATCGGATAGAATATGATCACCAGTGCAGCTAAGAGTAAAGGTAGGATTCCTAACAAAAGTGTTCAGCAGGGCATACTGAAGACTATATGCTCTCTCTGCGAGTGTTTTGTGTTACCTATAGAGTTAATGTGATTGAGATAAAATAGGTCTGCGCCTGACCACACTGCTCTCCTCTTGTTTTAGAATGTGAGACAGACTCTTATTTCTGTCACCAGGGGGCAGTAGGCTGATGTCATTGAGGGAAAAGTGTCAATGAGAACATCCTCTATGACAAGGACCTCACAATGTCGTCGCAATTTATTTCTTGCTGATTACTCCAAAGCTTACTTAGATACTACAGTGGCATTTAAATAAACCTTGGTTCATAAGATGTTCCATTTATTTTAGCTAAGAACAGTTTTACAGATTGAACTGTTGTGCAGAGAAAACTGACAAAGCAAGCTAATTAATAATAATAATTAAAAAAAAACCCACAAACAGTTAAATGTAAAATAATTGTTTCAGTTGTTTAATTAGGCAGGCACAGATATTGCAGTGCAGTGGATCTTGTTAGTTTCTTTATTTGTGGATTTCCTTTACAATTTTACGGACCGGAAATTATCCCCACCCTCAGCCATAATAGCTGGCATGACGAGCTCTTCGGCTTCGTTATCTTAAAAAGAAAGGTTAAAATGGTATTGTTGTTGGGAAGAGGTATGCTTTTCAATATTTTATGTTAAATTTTTCCTCACTCTTAGCAGAAGGCTATAATTGATTATTGTTGTTATTATTGTTTATTTATTTATTATTACAAATGTCGTCTTTAAAGGAAATTAAATCCAGAATAGGAAATTAGTTTCCTTAAACATTTAGAAACGCAAATATATACTCTTGATTAAAAAAAAGTTTAGTCTAGACCACCAACATAGTTATTAGATTTGTTTTCTGTTGAAAGCCTTAAATATTCTTGTCTTTTTTCCTATAAAAGAGAGTTCCAAGTAGACCCCAGTTCAAACTCCAGCCACCCCCCCCCACACCCACCAACAAAAAATATTAAATAAAAAAACCAATGAGGAAATCTTGCACAACTAAAGGACTTTTTTTTGTTGTTGTTGTAGAAAGTGGGTTGTCTGCCTGATATTGCACATATATCACTGGATCTGTACAGCACCAAAATAGTGATTAGGATACCTCTTTATATTTTAATAGAATAACTGAAAATGGAATTTGCTTCTTATTTGTAGTCCCAAGACATGTTTGTTATCCAATCGTTATTTATTTAATTTTAAATCCATTTTGGGTTATTCACTGCTGAAAAATCCAGCTTGGTCTGATCAATTATCTAAGCACAAGATGTGTTGCTCAAACTGGTAGAATATACGAGCTGTTGGTAGGTGGAAACTGAATGAGTTTCTGAATGCCCCGTTGTAGACGAGTTATTTTTAAGAAAATAAGACAAAAGTACAGGAATTTGAAAAGCTCTGATCGATGGAAACTGGAAAAACAGCTTACCAGCTGATAAAGATGATCTACCAGTTTGACCAGCTGTTTTGGCTCTGGTAGATGGTCAGGCCAAGCTGGGTTTCTCAGCAGGGTTGTATCTCCAGTGCAAAAAAAAACCCAAAAAGAAGCAAACTTTAGACACCAGACTGGTGATCTGATATATTAGGATTGTGTTAAGGGGAAATTGAGTAATTTTCATATTAACTGAAATGTTGCTTTATTCGTTTAAAGTACTTACACTATAAGGTGCTGCATAAATAGTTTGAGTTTTCCACTGAGCAGCACCAATACTGAAGAGCATTAAGTCTCTCTCTCTCTCTCTCTCTCTCTCTCTCTCTCTCTCTCTCTCTCTCTCTCCCTCTCATAAATGGTGTCCCCTCAAGATTACCGGAGGCCAAATTTGATCCTCCGAACGCTATGGACCGGAATGAGCTTTCCCCCGGGTCTGGAGCTGTCGCGCAAAAGCCTGCGCTCGTGAGCGGTTGTGGCGCACCTTCGTCTCTTTGCGCAAGCCGCTGCGACACCAAACTGTCCAACCAGTGCGGACCGACCAAGCACGACATTATGGACAAGGCGGAGGACAGTGAAGAAGGGCCCAACTTTCAGCACCCTCGACTTAGGCGAGCTGGCGCCACCGGAGGTGGAGGAGGAGCAGGAGGCAACACAAAGCTGCAAAACTTTGCGTCGGGAGGAGGAGCCGCGCTTAAGAGCTCCTCCAACGACGAGATCCCGGCGGTCCAGGACACTTCAGAGCTCGAGCAAGTGGAGGTAGTCGCTCCCACGGACGCAGCCGCAGCAGCTAGGACGTTCGCGCCTGCGCGTCTGAGTGATGCGGCGGCACGCGACAACCCAGATCCTGGGAAATCGTCTCCTCTAGCGCTCACGGTAGACGCCTGCAATGTTTCGGGAGAAGGAGGTGGCCACGGCGCAGCTCCAATTTCCGCAATGAAGTGCAACAAAAACGGCGAGTGCAGGAGAGGCTCAGGCACAGGCAGCTTGCGCTCCATTATGTCCAAGCAGGACAAACAGGACGCGAATAAACGCGCCACGAGCTCCTCAACTTCAGGCACGGACGCGCCCGCAGCTCCCGCGGGCCCTGGAGACTGTTCCAGTCCCGCCGCCGTCCCGGACAAGAAGGACTCCAGGGTGTCGTTTTCCAATGCACCGAGTCGGAAAACCTCCGCTTCCATGCAGAGCCAGCAGCCTAGAAACTCCGTGACGTTCCTCAAATCTGAGGACGGAGCACAATTCGCATCCGAGGATGCTGAGACGTGCGGGAGCCAAGCGAGCTTCATGCAGAGGCAGTTCAGCAGCATGCTGCAGCCGGGGGTTAACAAATTCTCTTTACGAATGTATGGCAGCCAGAAAGGGGTGGAGAGAGAGCAGGAGCGCGTCAAGTCAGCTGGAAAATGGATCATTCACCCTTACAGCGACTTCAGGTAAGATATGAAAAAAAGTTATGTGTTAGAGTGTGTTGGTATGCAATCACTCCCTGGTGTAACATTATCAACCAGGGAATTCAATGAACAAAGCATTTCTAGCCACAAAGAAAAATTGGAAGTTTAATGAAATAGAGATGTGTTCCTGTCTGCTAAAGCTGCTGTTTTATAGTAAAGTCAGATGCTGGTTTTCAGCACCACAAGCAGCGGACAGCGTCAAAGCAGGCAGACATGACACATTTAAACTATCTATAGTAGCCTAGGAATCTCTATTGCTCATGATGCGTTTTAATTATTATACATGTACCTCAAGAACTGACGTTTCTTTTCTCAGCCCTAACAGTTCTTGTGTTTCATTGGCTATTAAAGCTGATTCCATTCCCAAGCTTTGACACTGCATACTTAACCCTCGGTGTTGCAGTTTAATCTTAACACTCTGTGGTGCATAAAGGATCCACACTAGGTTTGCCAGATCGGAATGGGTGTTTCCTTCATATTTACTCAGTGGGAGGGTTTTAGACATGGAGTGCTTGGTGATAGTGGCATTTTGGGGAAAGGGGGAGGGGGGGGGGTAGATAGGGACACACTCACAAATAGCACAACGAAATTATGTTCCAATAATGATTGGGGATATGATGATATTATTGTACAGGCTTCATAGTTGCTGTATAGTTCCTAATACTCTACCGGTACACCTACACTACAGTCATGTAAATCAGCATGAGCCAGTTCATTAACTATGCATAAATTGGACAGGAGTAAAATAGGTGTGATTTGAGATTAGAAGTGAAGCAGCAAGGCTTTTTTTTTCTTGAGTGACAGAAGCCTTGGGTTTTGTAGACCAACCCAGTCTGTGTATATTATGTCGATCAGACATACACCATCTTCCTAGTGTTATTAATATCACAGCCTTGAAATCTTTAAATCAGGGGACTGATTATGAAATTCTGCATTGAAGACCACCATTCGAATCCCTTGTATATTATTGAAAAAAGAAAGAAAAATATATTCTTTGAGTGTTGTTGGCTCAGGTGTGTGTGTGTGTGTGTGTGTGTGTGTGTGTGTGTGTGTGTGTGTGTGTTTTAGAGAGCTGCGATTTTACTCCATCCGAGACTTTTCGCCGTCACGTGCAATTATGACGCACATGTTTGTGTGTCCGTCTTTTACCGCGCGCGCTTTTTCGTGACGTTTCCATCTTTAAAATAAAAAAAAATAAAATAAAAAGTAAGAAAGTGAGACACTCGAACGTTAAGAAAAAAGAAATAAGCCTCAAGAAGCCAATGTGGTCACGGATTACATCAGCCTGGAGTTATGAGTCAGCAGTGCGCCTCGGGAGTGGGAGCGGTGACCTTGAGCTCGCTCCACGCGCCGCACGGAAACTCGTCACTTCCGCCAATCCGCAGACACTCCGGTGCACGTGCTCCCTCAACGCCAGATAAACACTGTTGTGTTACCCTGCTGCCAGGGTCATTTCAGTTATTCATGCGTAGTCAAAACAAAACAAGGAAGAAAAGCAGGTTCGATAGTTTAGTCTGCTTATACTTCATAATATTAGTCTTACAACAGACATCCAGTTTAACCAGCTCAATTTCATTTCTTATTCGGTAAATAAACCGATAATATATAGTGAAATGTACAGATTTTTTTTTCTATGTAGTGGAATGTATTGATTCTTTTTCTTTCAAAGAAACATAATGCACCATGTTGTTGAGAGTAGCACAAATGATGCACAGTACTGTGCAAAAGTCTTAGGCACATGTAAAGAAATGCTGATGAGCAAAGATGTCTGAGATAAAAAAAAAATTAATGAAATACAATGTTTCTACATTTAGAAAAGACTGTGAAGACCAGTAAGAAGTAATAAATGTCAATATTTGGTGTGACAATCTTTTGCTTTAAAGCCCCAAAGAAATCATAATGGACGTTTTGTGGCTTTAGTGTGAATATGCTAGCCTTAAGGTTGTCTATAAGCTGGTGTGCTCCAAAACAATGACAAAACTCGCATTTAGAAGATATATCCGTTCAAAATGTACAGACTTTTGCACGACACTGTATGTGATAGAAATTTAATTTGAATTCATTAATCTTTCATATTTTTGCATAGTGTCAGTGTACACTATACTATATAGCAAAAAGTTTGTGGACACCTAACCATCACACTCGTATGTCCGTTTTGAAAATCCCATTCCAAATTTAGTCCCTGTTTGCTGTTATAATAACCTCCACACTTCTGAGAAGGCTTTTTGCTTGATTTTGGAGTGTGGCTGTGGGTATTGGTGTCCATTCAGCTACAAGAGCTTTAGTGAGATCAGGCAATGATGTCATCCCAAAGGTGTTCAGTGAGGTTGAGGTCAAAGCTCTATGCAGGTCACTCAAGTTCTTCAACTCCAACCTTGGCAAAACACGTCTTCATGGAGCTCGCTTTGTGCACAGGGGCATTGCTATCCTGGGACAGGTTTGGGCTTCTTATTTCCAGTAAAGAGAAATTGAATTTGCTATAGTGTACAAAGTCATTCTGAAAAAAGTTTGGGGAAGAACCACATATGGGTGTGATGATCAGGTGTCCACGAACCTTACTATATTATGTTCATTTATTTGAATAAATGGATGAATGTAAGTCTATGTGTAGAGTTTTATGACCTGAATATTGGAGTTAATTATACCAAAATGGGAGTGTGTAGGATTCTGCTTTGCTGCCGGTACAGTTATAACACTAATAATTAATGATTGCTCAATAATTAATTATAACACTATACAAATGCCATCGCTGACCACCTCGACAGTTTATCTAAATTTAACAAAAATTGAATGTTACGAAATGAGTTATTTTTTATTATATTATTATTATTATTGACAGCAATATGTCTTAGTTTCAGGTTCAAGAAGGCACAAGGATCAATTCAGAAAAGAAAAGTGTGAAAAATCTAAATCTCTAAACATTCTTTTGCTGATATAATCAGAGCAACAATATGTATACTGTATGGTGAAAGCTCTTTAACTCAAAGAAGACAGTATGACATTCTCTGTCATCCTCTTATAACTGTGCAAATGCTACATTATTTATTCTATTTATAATCCTGTGTGATTGTGAGAAACAATAGATCGATTAATTATACGAGCACCTACCTTTCCTTTAAGTCAAGTTTAAAAATCAAATATTTTTGTAGCAAGTATTTACTGCATGTCCAAAACATTGCTCCTGGAGGTTTTGTGCTGAGTTAACTGAAGTTTTCATGAGCATATAAATATTACACCATTGTGTGTTTGATCATACTGGAGGCTAGAAAAAAACTTTTGCACTTGTCATACTACCATTGATTATTTGTCTTGTTTTGTGTCCTGCTCTCCAGGTTCTACTGGGACTTTACAATGCTTCTCTTCATGGTTGGCAACCTGATCATCATTCCAGTAGGCATCACGTTCTTCAAGGAGGAGACTACCACGCCTTGGATCATCTTCAATGTTGTCTCCGACACGTTCTTCCTAATGGACCTGGTGCTCAACTTCCGCACGGGCATCATCATCGAAGACAATTCTGACATAATCCTGGATCCCAAGACCATAAAGAAAAAGTACCTAAAGACATGGTTTGTGGTGGACTTTGTCTCGTCCATCCCCGTGGATTACATCTTTCTCATTGTGGAGAAGGGAATAGACTCGGAGATGTACAAGACGGCGCGGGCCCTGCGTATCGTGCGCTTCACGAAGATCCTCAGTTTGCTGAGGCTGCTGAGACTCTCCCGGCTCATCCGCTACATACACCAGTGGGAGGAGGTAGGCTGCTTTCTGGATATAAGACAGATTTAAAACACATGGGATTTTTTTCAGAGGCCCACATTCAATCTAGTGGTAAAATATTTAAATCTGAGAGAAGAGATAGGGGTACTTTAACATGTCTCAGTTTAACAGCGAAAACGATGATTGTCAGCAACCAGGAGAAATGTTTTGAACTGCATTAGCAAATGGATCTAGTACACCAAGTTTAGAAACTGGCTTCAGAAAGACACCGTGCATCATTCATAAACCTTTAGCAAAATTGTGTGTAGATGTTCAGTAAGCCAAATCAAGTGAAAAACTACTGGTAGATTTATAAAAGTTTCAATAACACAAATTTTTCGCACTCATGTATGTACATAGATAAATACAGTCACTTGTGCATTACAAAATTACAGTTCATAACACAGCTAATTTATATTTAGTGACTCTAAATATAAACCTACATATAAAGGCAAAACTCACAGAGCTAATGGTGGCAAAATTATGTATATAATGTAATGATATATGGTGAAAGAGTGCCACCTAAATGAGGCATGCACTAAAATCTTCCAGAAATGCAGCTCAGCCACTTCAGCGCATCACTACCACTGGCATAGATTAACTCTAAGTCCTTTTAAAGGGTGCCAATTCTTTTGCCCTCATTGAATGGCCAGTCTTATTTGTCTTAATTTATGTATTTCATTTGGATCACTTTCCTTAAAGTCAATAATATGACAGAGTTTTGCAATATTTCCATTTAATCCGTGAAATTGAAGTAAACCAACTATTTTAAATTTATGTAACAACATAATGCGCATATACAATTGCAGAACTGTAACTCATGGCCAGTTACAGTGCCTTGCGAAAGTATTCGGCCCCCTTGAACTGTTCGACCTTTTGCCATGTTTCAGGCCTCAAACATAAAGATAAAAAACTGTAATTTTTTTGTGAAGAATCGACAACAGGTGGGACACAATCATGAAGTGGAACGAAATTTATTGGATAGTTCAAACTTTTTCAACAAATAAAAAACTGAAAAATTGGGCGTGCAAAATTATTCAGCCCCTTTACTTTCAGTGCAGCAAACTCTCTCCGGAAGTTCAGTGAGGATCTCTGAATGATCCAATGTTGACCTAAATGTCTAATGTTGATAAATAGAATCCACCCGTGTGTAATCAAGTCTCCGTATAAATGCACCTGCTCTGTGATAGTCTCAGAGGTCCGTTTAAAGCACAGAGAGCATCATGAAGAACAAGGAACACACCAGGCAGGTCCGAGATACTGTTGTGAAGAAGTTTAAAGCCGTATTTGGATACAGAAAGATTTCCCAAGCTTTAAACATCCCAAGGAGCACTGTACAAGCGATAATATTGAAATGAAAGGAGTATCAGACCACTGCAAATCTACCAAGACCCGGCCGTCCCTCTAAACTTTCAGCTCATACAAGGAGAAGACTGATCAGAGATGCAGCCAAGAGGCCCATGATCACTCTGGATGACCTGCAGAGTCTACACCTCAGCTGGAGACTCTGTCCATAGGACAACAATCAGTCATATACTGCATAAATCTGGCCTTTATGGAAGAGTGCAAAGAAAGCCATTTCTCAAAGATATCCATGAAAAATGTCGTTTAAAGTTTGCCACAGGCCACCTGGGAGACACACCAAACATGCGGA